>WTSP01005406.1:0-20498 GCA_025331215.1 Actenoides lindsayi | reverse complement strand
TCCCAGGTTGCCCAGAGAGGTGGTGGCTGCCCCATCCCTGGCACCATTGCAGGTGAGGTTGGCCGGGGCTCTGAACAACCTGCTCTAGTTGCAGATGTCCCTGCTCCCTGCATGGGGGTTCCACTAGAAGAGCTGTAAAGGTCCCTTCCCACCCAAACCATTCCATGATCCTGTGCCTTTTCACGTGCCCCTCCATCATGTCCTAGCATCACCAGTCAGGTGAATGACGTACTTGATATATGTGACCAAGTCATAGGTGTGTCCCAGGAGAAGCCCAGGGTTCTGGGACTGATCCACAGCTCTTGGCCAAGGAGACTTGGAGAAGCAGTTTATTGCTTCCCTCAGGGCTTGTTTTGACCCAACATGGACATGGCTTGGGACAGGCTCAGGGTTGCTACACCAGAAACTTCACTCCAAGGAAGGGAATGGCTGTAGTGGTCCTGCTGGTTACTGCTGCTCTCTCTCTCCCTTGACCTTGGGGTAAGCGTTACCACCTGGCTGCACACTGAATGGTGACCTTCTCTCCTAAGAGTCCAGACTCTCAACTGGCCATGGTGGCCTGTCCTTGTTCATGGAGAAGTCTGTAAATTGACATTCCTTTTCCCACCCCCCCTCTTCAATCTCTTGACAGGTTTTGAGGGACTCAAACACTCCAGGCCAACCTGGGGACCTCCAAGATGCCATCCTGCAGGTCTCAGATGGATCCTACTACATCCGTGTGGTCATTACCTCCAGAGCTCTGCAGGCGGAGGAAAAGTGGGTTCCCCCAGGACTGGGCTGTGGCTGGGACAGTGGCTCTCCACAGCTGCTAGTGGGGCTCCGGCCTGGTCTTGGCTCAAGGGGTGTTAAGCTAAAGCAGTCACAGGGTGGGAAGTCTGCGAGAAAGAGCTGCTAAGAGGAGGAATCTGGAATGCCAGTGCTCTGGTTTCAGCTGGTCAGGATGGGCGGAGGTCGATGGCAGAAGCTGTGATGCCACCTAGATGTGGTGAGAAGGGGCTAAAGAGCCCATGGGGCTTTGTGGAAGGAGCCAGAGCATTAACCATGGCAACCTGGGCTGCTTCTTCAGCACTTAGCTTCCCCACTTGGCCACCCCTAGACTGGTGGGGTGCTGGCAGCAGAGCCAAGGATAAGCAGCAGGGATAAGTTGCAGGAACCAGAAGCCCTCGGTCCCTGATGCTCCTGCTGAGGCGTGTTCCACCTGCGTGGTTGGTGTAGCTGTTGGGGGAGCCCTGCGATGTATCTGGGTGGTCCAGCTCTGTTCCTCACCTTGCCAAGGTGTTCCTGCTCTGCTCTTTTTCCAGCACCCACATGCAGCTCAGGTTTTCCAGCCTGATTTGCAGAATTATCGTGTTGCAGAAGTACACGGTGTGTTTCCGGGAGGAGGCCAGACTGGTGAGTGCTTTGATGACTGGAAGCAACTGGTTCCTTGACCTTGCCACGTTTCTTGCATGCTTCCCTGCTTCAGGCTGCTCCCAGGAGCTGGAGACAGATGATGGGTGGGCTTTCTTCTCTCTTCTTCAACTGCAGCTCCTGGGAGGGTCTGTGGCAGTGGGCATGGGTGCTGGGGCAGGGGATGCTATGAGCCCTTCATGGAGCTGTGGCCAATCTCCCCCAGGGCCACCTGGCTGTTACCTCCTGCTGTGTGGACCACTGGTGGCAGAGCTGCCTCCTGTCCTCTTGCAGGGGTTCAGGAGTGTTCCCATGGCCTCAGGCTGGCCCAGGCTGGTGAATGGCTCTTGAAGAGCTATCAGCTGCTGCAGGAGGATACAAACCCTCCTTGAAGGGGGTTGTCACTTTGGTTGGAGGGTTGGTGGCAGAACTGGGGGGCTGATTGCTGGCCCTAGAATAGGTGGGAGCAGAGGTGGGACCACAGAGGTGCCTCACAGGCTCTGTTTTCCCCACAGGAGGACTGCGAGTTCTACCTCATGGCCCATCAGTTCATCGTGCTGCCCATGGAGCGGCAGAGGTTGGAGTCATCCGACGGGTACGGCCCGTGGGGTGGGGGGGAGCTCTGCTCCACGAAGGGCTTCCTCATCCTCCTGGAGTGGGGTTGATCCTGGGAGTCCTGGTGTGACCTGGTTGTGATGGGGACTTTTTGGAAGAGGAATTGTCTCCATCGCAAGCTGTGCAACTGGCTTCTCTCTTGCTGCAGGAACCAAGAGCCCTCTGTGCAGCAGAAGATAAAGGAGCTCTGGCTGTAAGTACAGGGACAGCCCTTGCTGAGAAGCATGTCCAGACACCACCATACGAGCACTAGGTCTCTGACTGGGATTGGAGCAGGCTAGCAAGGGCAGGCATGTGTTATGGCAGCTCCTGGTTGATCTATGGGACTCCCTGCCCCAGCACCTGACAAGAGCTGAGTAGACCATGGAAAATGAGATCCTGGTGACACAGAGGGGCTCTCCATGCCCAGCTGCTTCCTCTGAGCTGGCAGAGCTGGGAGGAAACACCCATGGGGAACTTGTTCCTGCCAGCCATGGACAGCACAACCAGGTTGCTGAGCCCTGCACAGCTCCTTCATGCTTTGGAGTCCCAACTCTGGAGATCCTTGGGGTCTCTGTCAGTCCATCTCCAAGAACGAGGCTCCCTGATGGGTATTCCTAGGATACCAAGTGGGGAATCCACTACTTCCACAACCCCCTTGTACCAAGCCAGGGTGCTTGATCTGCGACCGAGAGCTGGGCAGGACTGCTGGCCTGTGCCTGCCCCAACCCTAACCTGGCTTTGTCTTCTCCTTGGTCGTTGCAGGAGAAGCCTCGCTGTGAGGAACGCACCCAGCTCAGGTAAAGGCTTGCGGGGGCCACGCGATGTTCTGGCTGCCTGGGGGAGCTCCCAGCCCTTCTCAGCTTGCTCCCTGTTAGACAGAGGCAGCACAAACCTGAGCAGATCTCACAAGGCAACATTGCTAAGTCCAGAGCAGGACAAGGTGGTGCTGACACCTAAAGCAGCGTGGGCTGTTGCACCCCAGTGCTCACGCTGCTGCCCCAAGACCCGCATAGAGAAAGAAAAGAGTGTTTCTAGAAGCAAAGGAAACAGAATTTTATGCATTTCCCTGAGTTTCAGTGCATGTGACAGTCACACAGTAGAGTAAAAAATGTTTGCAAGTGAGGCTTGCCTGGATTAGGGTGTCTTCTCCACTGCCATTGATGTTTTCTTGCTCCAGAGCCATCCATTTCTCAGCTGATCGATGCCATAGGACAGAATCAGCTGGAGGTTTTGAAGGAAAGGGCTGAGGAATGCCTGGATTTGCAGATGCACAAGGAGGTGCTGGCCACGGTGAAGGACGATGTTCCAGTCACGCAGTGGGAGGCAGAGCGCAAGAAAGAGGTTAGTCTGGCTGCTGTGACCATCCGAGACAGGGCTGTGACAGCTCGTGGTGCTCTGGAGGGGTGGGAGGAGGAAGGAGAAGAGCAGTGGGCAGAGAGGGAGGTTTGCCAGGGACAGAGATGTTGCTGGGCTGCCAGCTATGGGTGGGCTCCTGCATCTCGGGTTGGCCTGCCCAGCAAAATCCACGTAATGTGTCTGATTTCAGAAGGGTGAGGATGTCTTCGTGGTCCCGGCCAACACCCTGGTGATCCCTCCCGAGGAGGGGTCCCTTGCTTGCGATGCTTCCAAGGCAGGTCAGTGTGGTGGCTTCATCTGCAGGGCAGATGGGTGGGCAGTTCAGGACCTGAATGTGTGAAATAAGAGTCACCCTGGCATAAGACTTCCTTTGCTCCAGCTGTGCTGGGGTGCAACTGGCAGTGCCCCTCTCATTGCAGACACAAGCGAAGCCATTCCTGGGAAGAGCAGCAACGGTGGGACGGTGCCAGATGAACCGAGTGTGGCATTCCAAGGCAGCCGTGAGTAGTGGGACATCCAGACCCCACACAGGCTCTTGGTAGTTTCCTCTGCATGTGACTCAGCATGTCTCCTTCTTGGATTGAGTGGAGGAGGTACCGGCATGGCCAGGCCTTTGGGAGACCAGGACTCCCAGCCCTGCCCTCAGCAGGCAGGGAATGGTGCCATTCTTGGAGCCTTCTGAAGCTGAGCAGCTTCGGTTCATTGCACTGGGAGCACAAGTGGCCTTGTCCTGTTGATGCCATCACAGAGCCTGAGTCGCCTGTCAGGGTGTGTGCTCTTGGCTGGCTGTGGTTCAGCACCAGGATGGACCTGTGGCACCTCACCGGGCTTGGTGGCACCAAACTTCGCTGCAGAAGCTCCATGTAGAGGAGAAGCCCAAGGGAGTTGCTGTTTTGGGCAGAGCAGGGTATAGGAGGTCTTCCTCCCACCTTCCTGCTCTCAGGGCAGCATCTGCCTCTCCTCTGCCTGCCACAGGAGCTGGCTGAGGTCGGGAGAGGAGTGTGGCTGGAGGACACCCCAGTTGTGGTTGGAGAGGGCTCTGGGAGCTTCCCTTGATGCCGTCTCTGTCCAAGACCCCACGCACAGCTCTTCATAGCCACCACAGGGTTGGGAGCGGGCAGCTGCTTCGTTTGCCAAAATCAACCCTCTGACTTGATCGTTGCAGCCACCGACTCAACAGTGTTGTCAGAGAGCTCAGAGGGATCCCTGGACAACCCCTGGAACAGGCTCCCCCCAATATCTCTGACCCTCAACTCTTCAGATGGTGAGTCGTAGAATCATGGTTGGAAAAGAATCATAGAATCATTTTAACTGGAAGAGACCTATAAGCTTATCTTAATCCAGGGCTGCCAGGGCACCACTAACCCATGTCCCTCAGCACCACATCTCCACAGCTCTGAAACCCCTCCAGGGATCATGGGGACTCCACCCCTGCCCGGGGCAGCCTGGGACAGCCCTTGACAACCCTCAAGGGGAAAAAACTGTTTCTCTGGTTCAACCTAAACTTCCCCTGGTGTAACTTGAGGCTGTTTCCTCTTGTCCTGTTGCTTCTTCCTTGGGAGAAGAGCCCAACCCCACCTGGCTTCAGCCTCCTGTCAGGGAGTTGTTGAGAGCCAGAAGGTCTCCCCCAAGCCTCCTTTTCTCCAGGCTGAACAAGGCCAGGTCCCTCAGCTGCTCCTCACCACACTTGGGCTCTAGACCTTTCAATTCAGGAGAAGAAATAGCTATTTCATTCAGCTGCTACTTACAGTGAAGCCCATTTGCAACTGCTCTTATGCCCCTTTGACTTTGAATCTGGACTGAAGGAAGGTGGAACACCTGCAGTGCTGCCTCCCAGCTTGAGCTTGCACAGTCCTGTGTTTATTAACTGCAAGGCCCCAAAGGCAAGCTGAGATCTAGGAGGCCATCCATAGCACGTGTGGAGAGAGGAGCATGCCCTCCAGGCCCTTACTTAATACCAGGCATCAGGAAAACCACAAAGCCTCTTCAGGAAAGACAGAGGCTTCAGTTACCAAAAGAGTGCTCCCTTCAGCACCCTCAGTGGAATTTGTGCTGCAGCATAACATTTTTAATCACCTTGGTAATGTGTCTCCAGGAAGACTTCCCGACTCTGCTGGGTACATCTGTAGTGTTTAGATGTAAACACTGTACTAACAGTCCTTGTGGCTTTAATCGCCTGGTTTCCTTTTTAATAACTTGGGTGAAAGTTGAACATTGAGTACAGGTGACAAGGAGAACTTTGTAAACTCCCCAGAGCAAGAAAAAATGTTAAACTCTTCTGATCCTCAGTGGTGGTATCCTCCTGCCTTTTAGGAGAAAGTAACTTCTAATGAAAAAAAAGTTAATAGCCTCATTATTTCTCAGTTACCTGTGTTTTCACTTATAGCTTTGGGCTTTTAAGCAAGCAGTAACTTCCCTCATAAGCATCCTGGCAACCCCCACACATCATCTTCCTCCCCAGGTTGTCTTGTCTTTGCTTGCTCTAATGGGATCATCTGAAGTCGTCAGCTTTGGTATTTTTTTTTATTATTCCCTTGGGGCATTTGCAACACGCTCGATGCAAACCAGATCAGACCTCTGTAAGATCTCAGAATTGCTCTCCTCTTGAGCAGTTTCCAAAAGTTAGATGTCTCGGTGATAACTATTAATGCAGAGCTTGATCTTTGATCTCTCCTCTTGGAGAAGAGCTGCCTCTGCTTAGATGTGAGTTAAGCGGTCGTGGCTGGTTCGATATCGAAGCTAGCTTGCAATCTACTAATATATTCCTAATAGTGCTCTTGTGGCCCTTAATTGTTTAAAAATTACATGATATCTGGAAAAAAGTAGCAATTTTCTTAATATATGCACTCCTTCCACTATCCCTGGGGTTCTGTACTGTCTGTGTTTGCCCTTGGGTTACAAGGTGGTCAAAATGGGGGCATTTTTGGTTGCCTCCTGATATGGCAGTGTCCCTGGGTAATGCCCGTCTCACCCCGATGATGTCTGTGGGAAGAGGAGTTCTTGTTGCTGGTGGGGGCTGTCCTTGGCCATGTCTCTGCTGAGCATCTTTCAGCAGAGAGCATGGAGGGAGGCAGAGAGGAGGTGGTGGGAAAACAAGAGTGGAGCTCTTGAGAGTTGTGGCATTCCTGGAATTAACAGCCCAGGGTTTACAAGAACAGGGTCATCTTCATTAGACTGACTTGTTTCCTGCAATACCCTTTATGTTCAAAATTGGGCTTTTCTTTTTGTTTTCTTTTTTTATGGGGTATTATGGAAATTCTGGAAAATGGTTTTAATTGACTTTCTGTTGTGGTTTAGCTGTATGTAATAATACTTGGCAGCTCGTTCTCTTCTAAACAGCATTGATCTGGTAATAATTATTGGCTTTTATGTGTTGCCCCAGAGTCCTCTCTTTCACGGGGTCTGATATATCCAATAACAGACTCTGAGCACATTCTGCCAGAACTTCCATAACTTTTGAATGCTTTTCTTGCTCACTGTTACAGTCAGTGGACTTTGAAATCCCGTATTTCAGGAACAGCTTGGAAATGGGACCATATTTTCCCTCTTTATCTGAGGACAAGCACATCTGGAGCAGATGGCCCACAAGGCTACCTCTCCAGTGACGCACTAAAGCTCGGGGGGGGTCTCTTTCTTTGCAGGAGCTGAAGGCTCTGGTGGCCCAGCACAACGTGACTGCTTCTCAGCAACCTGGCACCTCCCGCCCCCACCTCCCAGGCAGCCTCCCCTCCAGCCAAAGCCAGCGCAAGTACCACCTGGAAAAGGTTTTTGTGGTGTCTCAGACTGGGAACTGCAGAGTAATGGCATACTGTGACTCCCTGAGTTGTCTCGTGGTGTCGCAGCCTTCTCCACAGTCTACTTTTTTTCCTGGTAATGAAGCAAGTCAAGATTTGGGGGTTCATAGGTGAAATTAATATGTGGTTTGGTGTTGGTTGGCTTTTTTTTTTCTTGCTTTCTGCTTGACCTCTGTGTGTTTTGTTAACTGGGAATGCTCCTAAGGCACCCCACAGTACATCTGGCCCCTGCACTGGCAGCTTCTGCCTGGTGAGGTGGCTTATTTCCCCATCACCTTCACAGCAGATTCCCTGCAGAGGGTCTCTGACTCTTCTGCAGAAGTGCCACATGCACAGGAAGGTAAAAGGAGTGTCTGGTCCTCCTTGCAAAGGTGGCTCTGCTGAAGGAACAAGGAAGGAGCCAGAACACCAGGACCTGCAGAGAAGCTTCTAGTGCTTGAGGGAGAAACATTGCTCCCCAGATTGTAGGTGGATTGATCCACTTGTAGCTGATTTGCCAATACTTGTTAAAAAAACAAACACAGCCTTTTAATCTGAATGCTGGGAACACTGTTACCAGGGAGGAAATAGGAAGCCAAGAAGCCGTGGGCAGCCCTGGTTTTGTCTCACTGTTATGGCTGGGGCAAGTGACCTGACGCTGGGACCAGTGCCAACTGTGTTGTCAGTGAAATAGATTAGGAGCCTGAGAGTGTTTATTTGCAAAATGCTTCAGTACTTTCTGAATGATGAAACTTGCTGTGTTTGGTTAATGGTTTTGAGATTCATACTCCTTATCTAGGAATAACAAAATAGTTTTCTGCATTCAACTGACCTTATTTTTCCGGCTTTTTGGAGCCAGGGAATGAATCTCTGAATGGAGGCTTTGTGAGGACTCTTGCAGCACGCAGGTTAAGTTCACCTGTAGCCATTCTTCGCAGGGATGCTCGTTCTCTTAATAGCCATGTAATCCTACTGTGAGTGGCTTTATCTCAGCACGAGTGTCCTGGAAGAAACTGGCTAAAGAGCAACAGGCCCTTGTAAAAGGACCTGTAATTTCTGGGTTCCGTAAGGATTTAGCCCTGTTGCCATCTGAGCTAAAGAAAGATTTGTGGCACTTCTTCCACAACAGCAAATAAGTTTGACGTGTTCATCTCACCCCAGGCTTCAGTACAGACATCGTAGGTCTGATAGTTGTACACGTGTCCCCTTTGCAATAACCAGCTTTACCCTTCTCCTCTGACAGGTTGTGGTGTGAAGATGATGAGCGTGGCCGACCTGAAGAGCAGTCAGTACATCCCCATCCACAGCAAACAGATCCGGGGGCTGGCTTTCGGCAGCCGAGCAGATGGTTTGCTGCTCTCTGCCGCTCTGGACAACACTCTCAAACTCACCAGGTGAGCCCTGCTGCAGGGAGCAACCTGTCCCAGCCGAGTCCTGCTCCAGGAAAGAAATTGGACTGGGCTTTGATCTGTTTCACTAGAAATGCCTTGCAACAATTGCTCTTCTGCTTTCCAAAAGATTCTGTTAAGAAGAGACCAGGTCTGTGTGTGGGAGCTGACAGCGGGAAAGACTTTTTCATGCTTTCAGATCCTGGAGTCCTCAGCACAGGAGACACGGACCTGTTGGAGTGGGGACAGAGGAGCCCCAGCAATGCTGGGAGGGCTGGAACCCCTCTGCTGGGAGGCCAGGCTGGGAGAGTTGGAGGTGTTCACCCTGGAGAAGAGAAGGCTCCAGGGAGACCTTCTGGTGACCTTGCAGGACTTCAAGGGGCCTGTCAGAAAGATGGGGACAGACTTTTGATCAGGGCCCGTTGGGACAGGATAAGGGCTGATGGGTTTAAACGAAAAGAGGGAGATTTAGACTGGAGAGAAGGAAGAAATTTTCCAGTGAGAATGGTGAGAGCCTGTCCCAGGTTGGCCAGAGAGGTGGTGGCTGCCCCATCCCTGGCACCATTGCAGGTGAGGTTGGCCAGGGCTCTGAGCACCCTGTTCTAGTTGCAGATGTTCCTGCACCCTGCAGGGGGGTTGGATGAGATGGCATCTCAAAGTCCCTTCCAAACCATTCTAGGAATCTACGATTCAGTGAAGACACTGCTCTCTGGTTCCTCCCCTGTTTCCAGCAATGCATTTCAGCATTCTGACACGAGAAATACATTGCAGAAAGCACAACGTGGCATCACCAGTTACACAACTCTTCAATCTGAGGCTCTAAATATACAGTAAGTCACTTTCAGAACCAGTCCCTCAAGAGCTCTTGCTCTGCTTTCAGTGAAATGCTTTTCCTCCCCAGACCCCGTGATACTAAGTCACGTAGATAAGCACACGACTGGGAAGCACTCAAAACCTAAGATAGTGGATGCAGCATGAAAAGCCATACAGGAAAATATACTGTTTTCTCTAAGATACAATTCTAAGGTTTGAATATCACTGTTATCAAACAGCTTTAACTGAGGTGTATGAAACAGGATCAGAGGATGTCTGCTCTAAGAATAAAGTAGTTCTTTCTTACAATGAAAAAGTACAAAAGTAGGATAGACTGGACATCTCTTGCCACACTACACTTCTCAAATACCACATATTAAGGCAAAAAAAGCTTAACCTTTACTCAAAAACAGAGAAAGTCATTATTCAGCCTTCTGTGAGAATTTGCACATTTCACACTCACCCTTTGCAGGAAAAAAGTGCTGACAAACAACACAGAACAAGGGGAGGCTTAACTAAAACCCGAGAAAAACATCTCTATTGCTTTACTGCAAGCCCCGAGGCGGGCACGCTAAATCAATGTCTGCAGAGTCAGGAGAGAGAGGAATAGCTTAATGTAACTTAACGTAATTAAATACACGCTAATGGAAGACACTTGGCAGAGTCACACAAGCCACCAGCAAAAAACCATTTCAGTCTGGAAGACTGAACGCCGAGAGCTTGAGGACTGCCACGAGGTGTCACTGCCAGCACCCGTGCACAAAGGAACCTCTCCCTGTTGTTCCACTTACATGAGTGCTGGGTTTGAAAACCACAGTCGCCCGGTCTGCAAAGGACATATTTAAAATGGTCATGAAAAGGGCAAGATATTGGACAACTGCATATGAGGAATGATTAAACAGAGTAGAATTCTTTTGCTTGGAAGGGAAGTCAGAAGGGGAAGAGGAGAAAGGTCTGTAAAATCACAGAAGATGTGAAGAAGAGTAAACAGGGAATGATTCTTTGCAGTTTTTCACCAAAAATGGTGTCTGGTGATAGCCAGGGATGTTCTTAGACAGAAGATGCAGAACAGCTCAAAGAGCTCTTTTGTGTACATGAAGCCAAGTTGAGTGTGGAATTTGTTGCCTTTGGATATTACAGAGGCTAAAGTATAAATGAGTTCAATAACTGCTCAGACAACTTTCCAGTGTCCATCTGAGGTTATCAAACCCACAAAGTTTGTGCAAGCCTCAGCTCAGGAACGTCCTCCAATTCCAGCTGCTGCAAGCAAAGGAAGAAGAACCCTTTTTCCTATACATTCCCCAGAAAGCTCCCTCCTCTGCTGCCCACCAGCAGCATAGGGGGCTGAGTGGATCCCCAGCTTGGCTGAGGACCACACACATGCTGACAGAGCTCCCACCAAAATGAAGAGCTGGGTCCCATCCTGCAACCCAAACCACAGAGACCACCACTTGACACAGTGCTGACAAGATGACCCTTTGGCACTGTCACGCTCCCTGATAAACCCACCCCACGCTGGTGCGAGGCCGATAGGTCCTTCTGCCAAGGCAAGATAAGAGACACACCATCAACAAGACCCCACCTACCAGAGACCCTGGCAAATCTCCAGTACCCCTCCAGTGTGGCATTACAAATCTGGTCATGCAGAGTATCATATTTAGGAAGAAGTAAACTGACATATTAAGTAACTGTGGTGTGATCAGCATCACACTCCACTACGAGCTGACTGTTTCCTTTCCTCCTGGCTAACTTTACGCGTGAACGCAAGACAGAAGAAAAATGAACAGCACATGCTACTTGTTGTCTGAATTAAGGATGTGCCAACAGGACTTACCTACACTTTGTTTAAGATTATCACTTCCTCAGGCAGAGCACAACAGCTCACAGTAACATCAAAACATATCAAACATACCCATGTTTACTCCACACTACAAAGGCTCTAGGAGCGCACAGCCCTACCTTGCTTATCTCAGCCCAGACACAACTCTTTACACAAACGTAAGCAAATCCACATAGTGTGCCTTAAGGAAAGGATGCCAGTCTCATTCCTTTTGGGAAGAAATGACATAGAAAATACAGGCAGCCTCCATGAAACGGGCTGAGACGCATGTTACAGCTTCATACACATTCTCTCCTTCTCTCTAGTGGCCATTTCAACAGACTCTTCTTGAAATGCTCATGAAGTAGAACCATTATTTTTTCATAGGCTGACATTTGATGTCAGCATCATCTTACAGATTCATCTTCTCATTCTCTTCTTCAGACAAAGATTTGCTGCAGGCTTAAACTCTGAAGAGAGAAGTCACGCAGATCTGGCAACTACTCTAAAACAGGGGAAGGGTCGTTTGCATCTTTGGAGATTCTTCATTAGGGGAGGCTAAGAGAAAACCCACCACGTGCCAAGATACCCCAAGCAAAGGGTGAAAAGCAAAGCAGAAACCACGACACATACAAAGGAAGTCTCACCTCTGCTGCCATGAATGCCAGCGTGTGCATGCCATGGGTGTAGCCAATCACACCACAGACAACGGCTAATCCACAGCAGGACAGGAGCATGGCTATGAGCAGGGCCAGGACTCTGACGTGGCTGCTCATGGGGGTGGTAGGAGAAAAGGAAAGCTGCAACACAAACACAAATGCAGAACAGGTTTAAAGGAGCACTTCAGCCAGCCTGCCTTCCACAGTCACCTCACCAAACAAGTTCTCGTTTGGGAAAAATCTTTTGATTTCTAGAAAATAAAACCAGTTTTATGACCACGACCATGCAAGGTAGTAACAAATGAGGCAGAACAAAGCTGAACCCACACACCATCCCAACGTCTCCTTCAGCTCACTGTCATTTACATCCACCAGGCTCTTCAAGCCAGAAGGAATCATTACAATTATGTGATCTAATGTTTAGATCACCTGTGCAAGAAAAACATGGACACTTTCTCACGTGGTAGTTTCTGCACTGAATCCACAGCACCGCTCAGGATGAACATGTGTTTGAGAGAGACATCTAACCTTAACACACAGTCTTTGAGCAATCCTAATTTGTCACCTTACAGCTGATCTGAATTTGTTCAGATTTATCTTCCAGCTTGTAGTTCTTTCAGTATCATTTTCTTCTGGAAAAAGGAGACATGTCCCATGGAAATTCAACTTACAGCTAGAGACTGCTGAACAGACTCTACTGAAAATAGTTATCTCATTCAATAGCATGCAGAGGGCATTAATTCTCTAAACCACCTTCACAGCAGGCTACACCTTGGCTCTAAAACAAAGATGACCCAAGAAGCAAAGCATTTCGGAGATCTATCATGTTATGTTCAGGGTAGGAAGGGGAAAAACAGGACAAGGAAGGAAGGAGTTGCCCAAAGCTTCACTCAGGTCTCACTGATGAAGTTGAGTCTCATGTTTTGTTTTTAAATTGGTTCTTTGTTCCCTGTTTATATCAGGTTCAGTTCCACATTGCTGAGTTTGAAGGCACATCACACGAGTACCGTTTGTCCAAGTACGGAATTACGATACATGCCTTGAGTGCAGAAGGGATATAGTAAGGATTTATTCTCACAGGACCTTTGTTCTTTCACAGCTTTCTGACCACTAAAAATATCAGATGACTGCCTTGTCAGTTGATTTTTAAAAAAAAAAAATTAAAAAATCAAAGCACAGTGCTACCAAAAGGAAATTCATGGATTCAATTCACTTCAAAGTTTTATTCCAGGACAGAGGAGCTGAGGAAAATATACGTCCATTATAGATATTTAAAGGGCAAGATTTATTGCTCAAATTGCAGTTCCTTCTTCCTTGCTTTGCCTTCAATTTCTGCATCTCTATCGAATTTATTCCTGGTATGGACAGAAACTGATATGTAGCTTATGAAGAACTTTGCACTACATGTTGGAAAGACACTGGCAGCCAACATTTCGTAGGTGTAAATCAGCTTGAAAGCTGAGCACAGAATCTGCAGAAACAGGCTTCATGGACCAATCCTAAAAGGCACTTATCTAAGGGATGTTCTGTTATCAAGATTTCTTCACCCTGGAGAGCTATGAAGACATCACACGAAGTTATGTAATGGTAATTACAGGGCACATATGAGGAGCAATTTATCAAGTAAGCATCTTCAGATCCATTTATCTCATGGGAAAACTGAAGGAGTAAGATTGACATGCTTTAAAGCAAGTACTTGAAGCTCCTGGGAGGTGCACATGTTCAGCACCGCAGGGTGGGGAAAAGGCCTAAATGACCTGTTGTAACCCATCATGAGCCAGCACCCAAACCAGAAGCAGAATTTGCATGTCCCAAAAGCCAGCCCTTCATCAAAACTTACATATTCAAAGCGATCTTTGCAGAGCTGAACCATAAGATGAAGGAACACGAGTCCAGAGAACCAGAGGCACCACATCACCACTTCTTCCACTGTCTGAACATTCAGCACACCAAAAATGAAGATGAACTTGTAGAAAATGAAGTTCCAGAATTTATCCTTGAGATGCTGTAAAGGAAAACATGTGGTTACCATAGTGAAAGCACTGACAATCCACATACAGGGGAAAGAAGGAGGCAAAAGGAGAAAGAAATAAAAAGACAGAAGTAGAAACGCGATGTTGTGCCAGCAAATCTTCTGCAGACGTATCTTGAATTATATTTCTTACCCGCAGAGATTTAAAAACGTATGAGAAATATCAAAAGCAAATTAGAAAATGATAATATTATTAAATGGGTCCTTAGTATCGATCGAGTCCTTTGTACCACCGCAGTAGAACCGCGCCACACAGCGCAGCTTCCTGCCACGTTTCTGAAACAGTGCTTAGCACAAAAGAAAGAATTAATCCCACGCATATGCAGGATGAAAGAAACAATATGATGGTCTCAAGCAGCAGACAGCAAGCCAGCTTGGTGGGGAAAAAAAACCCCAACAACTATGAAATAAAGAACAGGATGAAATCTCCAGGAGTTCAGTTAAGACAGGCCCAGAATTCCTTCATGCTGTTGCCATTTTTGGCTTGCCAATATTAACAACCAGCTTTCCCTCGCATGAGAACTGCAGCATGTTCCCACCATCCAAATGCAAACGGGAGCGTGTGGTTACTGCTCTTCACTTCAGGTTTGAATAGGGTAGAGAACATCCTGGAAATTATCACTGGTTAAAATTCCACACCCTTATAGTCAACATGGACTGGAAAGAAAATGTGGCCCAACGGAGTTTGACAGTGCCTTGCTTTTAACACGCTTCACTCGCAGGCTCTGCAGGGGGTGAATCACAAATACCACAGGCTTTGAGAGATCCATGGTTGTTGATGAAGCTTTATGTGCCTCAGTTCTGCATGTCAAAAATCATCATGGCCTGATTTCTCCTGAAGAACTGCATTTACACAGTTTGATACATCACTATATCCAACAAACCAACCTACTTCTTCACAATAAATTGTTTTATATAGGTTAGCAAATTTTAGCCCCAAGGAACATGGGGACAAAGTTTACACAGTTTTCTGTTAAAATATGTGAACACGCTTCAAAGAAAAGTTCCCTTCAGAAATGAACTGGAAGCTCGTGCCTGTGGATACACTAGCTAAACAAATGGTAAGATTTAACTTTATGTTATTCTAAAATTGACTTTTTTTTGAGTAATTTCAGCAATTCCATGCAGAAAAGTACACCAAGAACTGATGAAAGGCTCCAATATCCAAAGCAAGGCGCTGCTGTCTTACCTGTCGCTCACTGACGCGCAGAGGACCAAACACCATGCACTGGATCAGCTTAGCAACCAGCATCAGAAAACAGCAGGCAGTGTTCACTAGTACCTGGAAAGAAAGCAAGCAGTCAGCCACAAATACTTTTGCCCTATTTAGGAGAAGAGAGAGAGAGAGAGAGAAGGGGAACGTCTGAGTCTAACAAAACCTGCCATTGTTCACAGAACGGTATTAGTTGCCTTTTTTTTGGGAGGGGTGAAATTTAAGCCAGGCCGCTTCCAAGACACGTACAGTAGATAAGTCACTTGATGTTATTTTTCTGGCAATGCTAACACGGTCAGTTTGATACATCAGTATATCCAATAAACCAACCTACCTCTTCACAATAAATTGTTTTATATAGGTTAGCAAATTTTAGCCCCAAGGAACATGGGGACAAAGCTTACAGATCACCGAGATGCTCATTTTAACCTACAGCAGATAAGAAAACTCCAGTCTGAACCTGTTGTTACAGGAACAAGATTCAGGCATTGTCTCCAAACATGCTAAATAGCATGCAGCCCTCCTGCAACAACACTGCTCAAAGCCTTACGGGAAAACTGCTTCAAAGCAAAGCAGCAAGGAGCAGAGTACACGGGCCTGGGAAAACTGCTTCTCACATTTGACCAAGACATTTGTAATTAACTTTTGACCTACACGGAGCACTAAAAGAAGGAGGGGGGGGGGATGATGAACCAGCCTCACACACTGGCATTTCTAAAGGACGTACAATAAACTTTCCCAGGACTCTTACTTTAAGGTCCTGAAACCAAGTTTCAACAGGCTGAATGTGTTTGGTATATTCAAAACTCAGCTCCTCAGTCAAGCAAGCACATTGTAAAGCAGGTGTCCAACTAATCCCCTCTCTGACTGACAGACATATGAAAAGCTCAACAGCTCAGTGAGGTTTCTGATATTCCCTTGCGGAGCTTTTATTTCAACTACAGAAACTGGTGAGCCAAGATTCATATATCATTACCAGGTCTGGGTTTAAAGAGCTGAATAAAATGCCTTTGTTTTTTGTGAGGTATTCTTTTTTTTTTTTTTTTCCCTTAAATGGTGAGAATGCTTCTAAATGTCATTTTAAAAAAACTGAAGCAGATAAAGCTTGGGCTTGAACACCTAATACTCTCTTACAAAGATCTCCAGCCAAGCAGGCCACCAGTGCTTCAAGAAGCGCAGGTGCGGCGCCCATCGGACACAAGAGCTCCCCTCAAGGCCCCCACGGTGAGAGGGGCAGGCTCAGGGACAAGCACTGGCCGCTGCGGAACTCTCCGGGCGCTCGGCGTTAGCGCAGCCCCACCAGCCCGGAGGAGGACGAGCGGAAAGCGGCAGCGGCCCGCGGAAGGCACAGCAGGGCTGCACCCCGGGCCCCGAGCAGGCAGCCGGCCCGCGGGGCCCCCTCTCCCCCCCCCCCCCGCCCCCCCCGACGCCCCCGCGCTGCACCACCCACGCAGCGAGGCGTCTCGCAATCCTCCAGTCTAGAATCTGTCATTAACGGCGCTTCTAAGAGCTTTTTAATTAAGTGCGAGTGGGTTGGAGAGAATCTAGACTTTCTTTAATAAGAAGCTTTTTTTTTTTTCTCTTAAAAAGAAAAAAAAAAAAAGTTACTTTTAATAAGAAGAGCGAGTATTTCCACAATCCCGTCTAGACACCGGCAGCGCGAGGTTATGGGAAAATCCTGACGGGGGCTTACGCTGCATTAAGGGATGAACGCGTTGTGTTGGGATGCAGCATCCCAACGCTGCCCATGCGAAAATGCAAAGCTGGGAGTAAAAGTCCAGTGGTTTAGGAGGAAGGGGGCGGTGCCCTTCTCCTCATGGCTTTTCTTGGGATGAAAGCGACCAAATTTGGAAGCTCTGCTCCCTCCCTGTCAAAAGAGATCACCCTAACCAGTCCGGAACTGGGTGCTGCTGGTGATGGCACCGTAACCCAGATTGCCAAGCGCTGCATATGGAGCAGGCTTTACCCCCCCTCCCGCTTAACTCCACCTCTTAGGAAATGTAATCAAGGGCTCTGGCAGCCTGGGAGAGGGTAATGGGATCGAGCCTTTCACTACTAGGTCACTGGCCGGGGGCCAGCTCAGCTCGCTAATGACCCAGAGCCGTGTCCCCATCCGTGGGTTAGGAGCCTCCCTCCCGAGGCACCACCCTGGCACAGATGAGAGGGTTTGCTCTGGAGGAACGGGGTTCTCAGCACAACAAGCCGAGCACACCTCCCCGCACAGGGCCAGCCGACAGGCAGATTGTCCAAACGCTGTTTTTCCTGCCATTCGAGCTATTTTTAACAGCCATCAGCCCCGAGGAGCGGTCCCGGATTAGCGGCAGGGCAGATTTAATGGCCTGAGCGTGCTTTCCCGAGAGCCGCTCAGCCGGGTGCCTCCAAGCCCCGAATCCTGCCCCTGCCTGGGCACGGCACCAGTCACACCCTCCCCCTGCCCCTTCACCCATCCCCATCGGGAACCCATCGGACCCTCCCGGCCCTTCTCACAGCAGCGTGGGGCTTCCCCCTAACCAGCAGCGGCTCTGCAGGCAGCAGCTCTACAGCAGCCTCCCAAACCCCAGTTGGCAACCCCGCTTTCCAGCCCGTCTTTCATTATAAAATAAAATCAAGCCGCCGCAGACTCTGCGAGCAGAGCAATATTGCAATTGTGAGGGCAGCAATTGAGGCCATTACTGTCAAATGCCACAGGATGCTGGTGGCACACTACCCATTACCGCCCGGGGTGAACAGGCGTAGGAAACAACGCTCCTGCTCCAGCCCCTTCTCCCCCGCTTGTTTAGATCTGTTACCGCCGGAAAAATATGATACTCAAGCTACCGGGCTGACAGGAGAGGAAAAAAAGCCCCCACATTGAATAGCAGAAAAAATACAAGCAGGTTGTTGAGACTGAGAGCCCTGATCTGGCTTTTCCCTGCCCGACACGACGCGGATGGAAGATGCCCAATGTCCTGGTTTGATCTAAAGGTCCCTGGTTCGTCTAGTGGCCGGTCCAGCCCTAACCCTTGGCACCCACGTAGTTAAAATCCGCTTGTATCAAAGGTGGATGCTGGTCCCACCTAAGTGGAGCTACCCGAGGCCATTTGCTTATTCCTTGCCTATCTCCTGCAAGCAGATGTGGGATGCTCTCTCAGCCTTCTGCTGGGGATGACTGTGTGCCCATCCAAAGGCTGCTGTCCCATAAACCTAAGCCTCCCGGTATCATACTGGGATGACAGAGCCTCTGTGGCTGCCTGGGAGATGGGTATGGTCAATCCCAGCCCCGTCCCTCGAGGTCAGGCCCCACTGCCCACACTCACACTGCACTGTCAGGTAGGCAGAGGCTGATGGCGAGCGGCCCAGGCTGTTACTGGGGATACAGGTGTATTTCCCAGCATCCTCTGGCTTGACACGGAAAATGATCAGCGTCCCATCGATCAGGATCCGCACCCTCAACTTCAGGTCACTGCGAGAGAAGAGAGGTGGAGGATTACGGGGAGACTGAGGGGCAGTGCCCACCCGGCTGATGGCCCCAGCACGACCTGGGAGCAGGAGGAGGATGAGGAGGAGGACACGATGCCCTGCCTGCTGCAAACTCACTTCTTGAAGTAGACATTCTCCTCCTCCCAGTACCACAGGTAGGTGAGGTTCCCAGGGTAGGCCTCGGCCTGGCAGGTGAAGAGAGCATCCTGGGAGATGTTGACCGTGATGTTCTCCGGAGGGGAAACGATAAAGGGAGGCCCTAGAGAGAGGAGACAAAAGGGTCACCCCCACCAGTACAGGTGACCCCACAGAGGTTCCTCAGGCCCAGCTCCATCATAGCACCATGAGCTGGGAGCTGCTGGAGAGCTCTGGAGCAGAGCTGGCCCTGATCCCCCAGGATTAGGGGGTATACAGAGGGTGATCTCGAGGAATACAGTGGCCCTGTTATTCCCAACCCTTTCCCCTAATCCCTGCAGCTTTGGGGAGGGAGCAGAGCTCTGCTTCTCCCAGGGCACGTGAGCTCACGCTTCCCTTCATCCCGAGCACGTTTCCAGGATGGCATCACCCAAGGGAAAAAATACAGGGGGGGGGAAATGGTGAACTGCCAAGGAGGCAGCAGCAAGCGTCCCCAGCTCACCGACACGGCGAAAGCAGAGCAGAGGACGCCCCGCGCTGCTCTCTCTGCCGGTAGCTGTTGACCTAATTAAAGATTTATTAAACAAAAGCGGGAGCGAGGAGCGGGAGGCCCGCCATGCATCACCGCTATCTGACAAGGTGCTTTGTGACAGTCTCAATCTTCTCCCCGCTCCTCGAACAAAACCGAGCCGCCACCAGGGCCCAGCTGCTCGTGGGCACGGCCGCCGCGGTGCCCCAGTTAAGTGGATTCTTCCGCCCTACAAACAGGACGCGGAGCCACGGGGCAGCCGGCACGGTGCTGAGCCCACGCGGCTTGCGGGTGGCTTTGGGGCGGCCCCGTGGTCCAGGGAGCTCTCCCCACGGAGCCCCGCTCCCGGCCCACCAGGGATGCCAACGGCCGAGGAGGGGTTTGGGGGGGGGGGGGGAGGATCTCACCTTGAACGAGCAGGCGCGTGGTGTGCACGGCCTCTCCCTGGATGCTGTACGCCCGGCAGGTGTAGGCACCCCTGTCCTCCCGGCTGACCGAGAGCACCGTCAGGCTCCCGTCGCTCACCTGGGGATGACAAGGGACATCCCTGGGACACAGGCAGGGACCCTAGAGGTGGAGGGGAACCACCCTAACCCCAGCTGAGAACCCTCCCTTCCCTCCCTCCCTCCCTCCTCGCCCGCCACGGCAGAGAGCTGCCAGTGCTTTTAGGAGCCGATGAGAAATGGGCTTCCCCGCTCTGCAAGACGTCGGATATTAATAAACCAACACACGCTCGACGCCAAAGGGAAGGAAAAGAAAAAATTAAAATAAATAAATAACCCTCACAACGTATTCATCTCCCGCAGAAGTGACTGGCAGGCGGCAGACTCCAAACCTCTCCTGCCAAGCGTCCCAGCACCACCAGCCCTTCACGAGGAGCTGGATGTGTCACTGGAGCATCCCCGGCTCCCAAGGGACCTGCTCCACCCCTGGGGTGGGGTGCGGGGGGGGGACGGACACGCCTCAGCTCGGCCATCGTCCTCCATGTAGGGCCACCTTGCAGCTCCAAGAGTGGCCAAATGCCTCCTCAGGGACACAGTGGAGGAAGGATGGATGAGGAATTGTCACCCCCAGGGTAGCAGCCCCCCCACACACAGGGAGCCCTGCTCCCAGCCAGGCTTCCCCCCGCCCCCCCCCACCTCATTCTGCCTCATCCTTCTATTTCAATTAGTAACAAATGATTCCTAATTACTCTCATTAGTGCCTGCGCTGATTCCAATGCCTGATTTACCAATTACAGCTCAGGGGGGAATCTCTGGGTTTCTACATGTTTATAACCACATCCTATGTGTGTTTAGTTAACTGAACTGAAAATACTGAAAACAGTATCAGCTAA
>WTSP01005405.1:39544-51979 GCA_025331215.1 Actenoides lindsayi | reverse complement strand
AAAAAAATCACAGGTGAATATTTGTTTATTGTGGGGGGGCTCTTTCTTTTTCCTTGTTCATTTTTCAGTCTACAGGAGACTGAACCCAGTCACAGAGACCTTTCAACCACAATTCTTGCTGATCTCCACTGCAGTTGTTTTATACCAGGACAGGGGAGTTGGATCCATTATGAAGATTTCATAATTCTGTGTTATACAAGAAAACTAAAGTTAAATTATGGTGGCTAATTAATGAATGAAAAGATTAATTTTGTTTGTTTATTTGCATTAAATCAACAGCTTTAATTTGTCAGTCTCTGATAGAAAACTAGAGCTGCATAAGCTGCTTCAAGCAGATTACGGATAATGCAGTTGGCATATTAATCCACAGCTCTTGGTAGATGTTGACAGCAATTTCTAGACCACTGTCCTGTGTTTCCTTAAGAACTTTGTGTTTAGGATTTCATAGGGTATTAAGTTGATGTTATTTGGGATTTTGTGGTACACTTTTTTTTTATAAAAAAATACATAATTCTTTTCAGGAAAAACTAAAGCCCTAAGTCAGAATAGAATCTGAGTTGGCAAGAACTTGTATTTAAGATTGATGTCGACATTCTCTTGATAAGTGTACAAAAGCTACAGTGCAGGAAATAGTATGTATATATATGACTTAGTACTGTGGTGCAAATAATGTTTTGAAGACTGCTTAGGAATATACTAAAACATGCTTTCTAAAATTTATTTACAACCCCAGAAAAGCCTACCTGTAAATACATGGTTGAGCAAGAAAGGTTTGAGTTGTGTCTTCATTGTGGCTGATGAAATAGTGTATTGTTGCTTCTTCAAGCCTGTAGGGTTTTCAGGAAATCCTAATATATGTATCTAGTGTTTAAAACACCAAACAAATAACTTCCATTTCCTAAAATGTCTTCCTCTTCCTGCAGTCTACATACATTGCATTACAAATCAAAATGAACAGAGCTCTAAAAGAGATGGGGACATTTATAGAGCATAAAAGCTTTTTATAACAGGGGTCTAAATTGGTAGTTATGGGACAGGTTTTCTCCATGTATTTCAAACTGCAAGACTCATAATAAAACAGGCAGGCACTCTATACATATTTCAATTATTATCTTAGCATAGGTTTAAAAATTTACTTTTATTTTAGAAAAGTATGAACAACCTCTTTACTTCAGTGTTTCTGAATGTATTTGAATAGAAACAAGAAAAAGCATTTAAAAACAACCCCTCCCAATTTAAAGTATTTGTTGTTGAATAAAGGAAGAAACAAAAGCAATGAAAGTGTTTTGCATATGTGACAACTAGTAGGCTAAGTAAAGAAGCATTTATGTAATTTGTCTGTTGATAGAATTAGTGTTAATAGAATTTAACAATCTTAGAAGTGACAGGTGTGATGTGCTTTTTTTGTAGTTGAAGCTAGAAGACTAAAAATACTATTTCATAAAAAAATTTTTTTCTCAACTTTTATGTAGCTTCACAGCTTTCAATAAACCAGCCATTGGACATTGCATTGTGGGAAACTAACACAGCAAAATGGAAATTCTGTTCCTGCTGCTCTGATTAAGATAATTGCTGGTTTGGTGCATTGTCACATCTGGTTCTGGAGTGTGGGTCAGGACTTTTGCAGTCCTGGCTTGTTTTTTCCTCTGGAACACCAGCATCTAGTCAGTATAGAGATATATATTTAGTTAGTTTATGTCTCGTGATACTACCCCAGGTGTTGTTTATAGCTAGTCCAAGAGATCATGTTAGGATTGTATTTAAGATAGAACTTTGTTCAAGGTACGTGATGATTTATGAGAAATGCATGTCAGTCCTTGAAGTTCTGTGATCCAAAACTTCAGCACTTGTTTAAATAGATGAAGTTTAGATCAGGCACTACTACTGTTTACTTGTTTGAGTAGGCCTATACTATATCACAGGACTGGGGCTGGATTAGTTGTCCTGGTTTAGCAGAAAAGTGCTGTGGGTCAGAGCTTGAGCACCTCAGTGTCTATTCTCTAATCATTAAATTTCAGTGATACAGCCAGCCCCCTGATTAAATCATAGTTACTTAATGTTAAACACAAATTTAAGTGTGAAGGTTATTCACCTGCTGTGTAGCTGTTGATTTTTGTTTTGCACATATTTGTCATGCAAGGCATGTTTATCTGTCCTGGTTACTTTATGTTGAAAAGTCCTTTACTGGTTTGGGTGTGTTTTGTGGTGGTTTTTGTTCTGGTTGGGTTTTTTCTTTGTTTGTTTTGTTGTGGGTTGGGTTTTTTGTTGTTTTTTTTTTTGTTATTGGTTGGGGTTTTTTTGTTGTGTTTTTTGTGGTTTTTTTTGTTTTTTAGGAAAATGTACGCTGCCATTAGGCTGTGCTCTAAGCAATTGCCTGCTTTCAGTAGTTCTCAAGTCTTCATACAATTTAAGGCATCTCATGATCTTGGTAAGGTATTTCTCATACTGATCTCTCTGAGATAATGATTGGTTGTGTTTGTAGATGAGGAGTTCAGGCAGATTGAGTAACCTGTCTGTACTCACGTGAAGTCTGTGCTTAGTGCTGGAAATTCATCGTGATGCCTCTAAATCCTTGGCTGGCAGCCTAACCACTTAGGCTTCAGTTCTCGTAAGATAAAGGCACCCCAAACCAGTTTTAAGCTGTATTTAAGCCCTCTGACATGCTGTAAGAAACAATATAGCTTTTGGCTTCTTATCTTTCTACTATTTTGTGGCATTCAGTATTGATGGGTCTGCAAAGGGATGAACATACCTCTAGATTCCCACTGAAATAAATCCATGTGACCTGGAAGCTGCACGTACTGTGCATCTTTTTCAGGCACTTTTGAGATGAAATGGGGGTTGCAGCTATAATTCATAATTAAAGCAGATTGCTACATTGCCCACTTATTCTATATGTAAATTTTTTAACCTTCGTGCTTAGAGTAAAATTTTTGAATAAGGAGCTGCCTCAGTTGCACAGGAATGTGTTCACCCATCTTGTTAAATGTATTTTTTGTTGGTTTTCCTTGAATTGATTTGCTACCCTCTAGTGCTACAGCTGTTCATAAAAAAGGATGTGCCATTTCTCACGTAGTAGCTTTCATAATGTTGACAAGGGGGAAAGTAATATGATTCCATATTAAAACAAATGTTGCTCATGTGAGTTTATTACATAAAATCTTTAATACTATTGTATGAAATGATTTGGTTGTGATGAGTAAGATTTTTCTTTCACTTGAAAGATGAAAAGCATAATTTGCCTCATTTAAAAAAATAAGATAGATTTTATTCCCCCCTCCAAACAGATACTTCCAATTTCCCATTTGTATAAATGCCTGTGATGGGTTTGGTTGCTTAAGGCTACATTGGATGTGCTTGGTCAACCTGACTGTTCGCTAACCAATTGGAGTGGTACCTCATGGGCAGAGCACAGTCCCACAATACGTGACAAGGATTTGACCTGACAGTTTTCCAGTCGTAAAACACATGGAGGCTTAGAGCAACAAAAAGAGGCATGAGGGACTGTGTGGCAGAGACCTGTGCTGTTCCCATTGTCTCTGTGTAGAAAAATGCGTCAGGTTCTTGTTGGGGAACTGAAAAGCTCCTTTTCCCCTCTCTTTTTCCTGCTTTACTTGAGACTGTCTAGATGTGGAGCCATCTGTATTCTTGCCTCGTTAAAGAAACTGACAGGCCAGTTGTGTTCTTTATGAGGGGAAATGTATTAATTTATTATTATTGGAAGCCATTAAGTTTGTCTTAAGGTTATTTTGTCTTTCAAAATGAAGATGCTTGCATTTTGGACTGTTGAACTACTTCCTTATCTCTGCTGTAGATTGGCATGGGACGTGTAACTTTCATGACCTGTTTAACGCTTTTAATGTAATTTGGTAGCTTTGTGTAGTTGATGACTTCTTCAGGGATCTAGTGAACTTAATGTAGTGAAATATTTCTGATCTCATCAACGCAGACAAATTATGTCATACAAGTATTTGAGACCTTGTCACTTTACATGGTCAGTGCTGCGTGGCACAAGTGATAGGTGGCTATTTATTTTATTTTTTGCTGAGTAGACTTTCTTTCGTTTAGTCTCGAAGATTGTTCTGTATTGTTTTTTTTCTGCATAACTCATTTTCTGTAAATAAAATAAGATTAAAAGTCAAAAAATACTAAGTGAGTTTGGAGAGGATAAAAGTACGCTATATGCAAGTGTTACGTAACCCAAACAGATAAACAGAAAAGAGGTCTTTGAATTATTTTTAGGGTAATTCAATGAGTTTGCTGATTAGCAGAAAAGAGGTTTTAATATCTCTTGCTTATAAGCAAAGGTATGGTTGTTACTTTTATTTTCATAGTGGTGAGGTGGTTGGAACTCAGCTAATCTACTGAATTTCTTATTGCATGTTCTTTGCTTTGGTCCTGCATTATTCTGAAAAAATGTCAGGAATTATTACCTAGAGGCTTTCAGTTATAGCTTGTGGCTTGCTTGTCTGTTTGTCATGTAATAATGAAAGCTCAGCTCAATTTGTCTGTTACTCTGAGTTATCCAAGCACTTAGGTATTTCTTTAATAGTGGATGGGGGTTTCCCCTTTCTGCTAGCATACAGAAATTAAATTTTTTGGTTTTCATGTGTCTGCATTCCCTTTAAAGAAGAATTTACCTGGCCTGTTGCAGCTAACCAGATGCTAAAGCCTCATTCTGGAAGAACCAGGTAGGGAATGAAGAGATTCGGCTAAGCATATGAAAGGGCAGTGAGCAATAGTAGAAGGAATGTGAGGGACTGGAAGAAAAGACAAGAAAATCCAAATAATAGATAAGGAGAAGGAATGAGTTGAATTTGAAAGGAAAAGACTGTGGGGAATGTGTATCTATATCTAAACAATGGCATTCAGGGCAAGCATTAGTGTTTTCATCAGCAGTTTTAAATGACGTTCAGCAGTCTGACATGACTTCATTGTCATTTACAAGTATGTTTTTTCAATTTTAACAGGAAAAAACATTCTTTTATAGAAGGAGCAGCTTCATCTATTCAAGCAACTTAATAGTAGTATGTTCTTGCTATTAAAAACCTTTTACAATGCAAACTTTTTAATTGCTACTGGGTGAGTTGAAATAAAGTTCGTTTGCATTTCATTTACCTGCGTCAATAGAACACTGAAGGATGGATTAAAAGGAGGGGGCTGGAGATAAAGGGGAAAAAAATATTGGAGACTAGGATTAAAAATAAAATGAAAAAAAGACAGTTTAATGGAGACTAGGAGTTTTAAATTTCTGTGTTCTGAACTTGTGATAGCTCATGCGTGTGAGAGTTTGTATTGAAGGAGCTGAGCGGTTTCTGTCAGTAGTTCTGTAGACCTGGAAGAGCCTTAGCTGCAGAGCACACAGTGTATTCCCAGAGCTCTTGGTCGTCTTATTCTGGTGCCACTGTGACAAGGAAAATTTGAATCTCAGAGCTTTCAAGAACCTGTTGCCTCTATGTGCTTTAGTTTTTGTCTTGTCACCTGATTAAAGTACCTTTTCAGTGTGTAGGCTATTGTTTTTAACAAGTTTGTAACATCTCTTGTTCACAGTTGAAATGCTTTTGGAAACAACCAGCTGGTAGGCACACTAACTGTCCGGTTGTTGAGAGAAGTTCTGAACAATGCCTTGGCTTCAGAGATGGATTTAATTGCAAAGTCTCCAACAAATTACCTCCTCTTCCTTGTTACCTTTTGAGCTGTTTACTTTTTATTTGGCCAGCCACTTGCTGCTTAATCTGTGGCCTTAAAGCTGTTAGCTATGAGGAGAAAACTGAGCCTGCCACCTCAAGGCAGCATGTGGCCTGTGGTACATGTACTGCCTGCAAGGGTCTTGGATGTTGGAAATCTGCAACATTTGGGTCTGAGGTCATCTATGGGCTAAACCCATCCTTTTCTGCTTATAGACAGAGATTGGTTTCATGTATTGTTTTACAGACTGGGTATTAATAGACACCATCCTAATTAAATGCCTGGAGCATTTCTCTTTTTCCGGCGTGGATATAGAGGGCTCTAGAGAGCAGCAGAGGGTGGGTGTTCCACAGTTTTAGTTAAATGATTATTATGAATATGTGATAAGCTGTGTCATGAATCTCAAACTGCCTACAGTAATGATGTTGCTTATTTCTCAAGAGGATGTCATTCCCTGTGGATTTGTTGAACAACTGCAGTCATGAGGACTTGGAGGGCTCAGGACAGGACTACATGTGTGGTCTTCGATCTGGGAATCCAAACTGTCCTGATTTCTTCTCTCTGCCAGACCACAGAAAAGTAAGAATGAGAAAATACCTTAGTTTGTTCCCTTCATATACTTGTAGATTTAAAAGACTTACAATATCCAGTACATAACTATTGAATTACATGATTATTGTAGCAAAGCTTTTGCATTTTCCAAATTCCTGTTTGTGTTAAGCTCTACTCTTTTTTCGTTCTGTAATTAGGTGTAAATCTGGGCATCAGTGACTATTTGCTGCTTCTAGGCAATGGATCTGTATGCATAAAGTAATTTTTAAAAAAACCTTAAAATTTCAACTGACTCAAACACTTTTGTGACTGTGTTAGTGCTTCTTAGAAAAATCTATCATCCTAATTGAGGAGTTCACAATTTACTGAAGTTAACTGGCTCTTTTTATATCTCAGGCCTTTAGTGTCCTTCATGGTTGGATTCAATTCTTGATCAGCAGTAATTTCGGAAGCGATTCTTTACTTTTTATCTGAAGTTTTCACAGAATCACTGAATGGTAGGGGTTGGAAGGGACCTCTGGAGATCATCTAGTCCAACCCCCTGCTAAAGAAGGTTCACCTAGAGCAGGTCACACAGGAATGTATCCAGACAGGTTTTGAAAGTCTCCAGAGAAGGAAACTCCACAGCCTCCCTGGGCAGCCTGTTCCCGTGCTCTTTCACCCTCACTCATGAAGATTTTCATGATGTTGAGGTGGAAATCCCTGTGTTACACCTCATGCCTGCTGCCCCCTGTCCTGCTGTGGGGCACCACTGAAAAGTGTCTGGCCCCATCCTCCTGACCCCTACCCTTTAGATATTTATAAGCATTGGTAAGATTCCCTCTTTCTCTTCTCTCTTCCAGGCTAAACAGACCCAGGTCTCCCAGCCTTTCGTCATAAGAGAGATGTTTCAGTCCCCTCAGCATCTTTGTAGCCTCTGCTGGACTCTCTCCAATAGTTTCCTGTCTCTCTTGAACTAGGAGACAGAACTGGACACAATATTCCAGATGTGGCCACACTAGGACAAAATAGAGAGGGAGGAGAACCTCCCTTGACCTACAGGTGACATTCTTCTTAATGCACCTCAGGATACCATTTGCCTTCTTGGCCACAAGGACACACTGCTGGCTCATGGTTGGCTTGTCCACCAGAACTTCCAGGTCCTTCTCTGCAAGCTGCTTTCTTGCAGGTCAACTCCTAACCTGTACTGGTGCATGGAATTATTCCACCCCAGGGGCAGGACCCTGCCCTTGCCTTTTCTGAACTTCATTAGGTTCCCCTCCATCCAACTCTTCAGCCTGTCCAGGTCTCACTGAATGGCAGCACAGTTTTCTGGTGTATCAGCCACTCCTTCCAGTTCCATAACATAAGCAAACTTGCTGAGGGTACACTCGTATCTCTTCATCCGGGCTGTTGATGAATATGTTGAACCAGACTGGACCCAACACTGGCCCCTGGAGTGTTTACAAATGTAAAACACTGTTAGCTACTGGCCTCCAACTTGACTCTGCACCACTGATCGCAACGTTGAATTCTATCATTCAGCCACTTCTCAGTCCATCTCATGGTCCACTCATCTAACCCACACTTCCTGAGCTTCCCTATAAGAATGTTATGGGAGACAGTGTCAAAAGTCTTGCTGAAGTTGAGGCAGATAACATCTACTGCTTTCTCTTCATTTATCCAGCTGGTCATGCCATCGTAGAAGGCTATCGGGTTGGTCAAACATGATTTCCCCTTGGTCAAGCCTGACAGGTCTCTAACTTCCTGGGTCCTGCTTCTTGTCCTTTTGAAGACCAGGATGATATTGGCTTTCCTCCAGTCCTCAGGCACTTCTTTTCTCTGTGACCTTTCAAAGATGATAGATGGTGGCTTAGCAATAGCAGCAGCTAGCTCCCTCAGCAGTTGTGGGTAGAGCACATTGGGGCCCATAGATTTCTGGGTATCCAGGTTGCCTAAATGATCTCTTAACACAATCCTCCTTGACTAACAGAGTCTTTATTCTTCTAGACTTTCTTACCTCCAGGGACTGGGATTTTGGAGTGCTGGTCTTAGCAGTAAAGACTGAAGCAAGGGTGGCAGTCAGTGACTGCCTTCTCTGTGTCCTTTGTCAGCAGGGGTCCCACCTCATTCAGCAGTGGGCCCACATTTCCCCTCGTCTTCCTTTTACTACTGATGTACTTGAAGCCTTTCTTGGTGTCCTTGATATCATTTGCCAGACTTAATTTTGGGAGGGCCTTGGCCTTCCTCATTGCGTCCCAGCATACTCTTGACAGTATTCCTGTATTCTTCCCAAGTGGCCAGTCCTTTTCCCCACATTCTATAAGCATCTGGAAAAAATCATAGGTAAGACAGATGCTCCTTGCTCATCCATGCATATCTCCTGCATCCTTTGCTTCATTTCTTACTCGTAGAGATGTGCCAGTTTTGAGCTTGGAGGAAGTGGTGCCTGAATATTAGCCATCTCTCTTGTGCCTTGCTACCTTCTAGAGCCCTAACCCATGGGATTCTTCCAAGCAGGGCTTTCAATAGGACAAAGTTAGCTCTCCTGAAGTCCAGGGTTCTGATTTTACTTACTGCCCTGCTTCTTCCATGCAGGATCCTGAACTCCACCACCTCAAGGTCACTGCAGACAAGGCCGCCCTCAATCTTCAGATCCCCAACGAGTCCTCCTTTGTTCTTTAGTACAAGGTCCAGCAGCACACTTCACCACCTGTCAAAAAGTTAACATCAGTGCTCTGCATGAACCTCGTGGACTGTACGCACCTTGCTGTGTTGTCTTTCCAGCAAATGTTCCCTGCTGTGTTTGGGAGCTCTAGTAGAGGCTGTCTCTGATGCTTTGCTTTAAGCACTTACCCCTTGCCTGATAAGTTGATCAATGCTGGCTCTGTCTATAGGAACATTTCTCTTAGAAGTAGTACCAATGGAAACAATGGTGTATAGCTTAAAGTGAATGAGTGGAGAGGATTTTTTGTGGGAACAAAAGGTCCATGCTGCAGATTCCTTGGCAGAAGCAGAATCTTGAGCACTTCTCCTGTGTTTCTACAGGTGCTGTATGCCTAAATACTGTTTGTATTAACATGCTCATTTATGGCATAGCATATATTCTTAAATTGGGTAAGCAAGTCTATTTACCACCCCATTAGTGTCTGCCTAGTTTTTACATGTTAAATATTGTAAACATATAAGTTTAAGTATCCAATTGCGTTTCCACAAAGGTACTCAACTTCTGAAAGTTGGATTGATTTGACCCTTCTCATACTGTTCCTGGGGGGAAATCAAGCAGACAATTTTGGGATTTCTAAAATGTGTGCAATTTAAAGGAGGAAAACCCTTTTGAATCCAGCCTTCCCACCATAGCACATTAGGGCTCATGTTAACAAACAGCAGTTTTGCTGTGCCAGTTTGTTTCTGTGGTTGACTGCCTGCCTCGTTTTGCTGTTGACTTTGACAACTTGCGTAGCTGGGGCAGTTGAAGCGAACATACTGCTGGGTCTTTGCGCAACTTACTTCAGTTGAGCACGTAAGTGCAAACTGCTGACAACAGAGATCCCTAACAGTATAAATTACTGTAGCTGAATCTGCCAGTACTCTGTCTGTAGGAGGAAATGTCTGAAGTAAGGTCTGGGGTCTGATGTGTGTCTTTAGTTGACTGTTAAGCACTCAGTTTTTCAACATTTGTTGTGCTTACCCTGCTAAACATTCTCTGTATCTTTTACTAATGTTGTTTATCAAGAGTTTACTGAAGTATTGTATGTTCTTGTTTCAGATTCCTATTGGATTGTCAACTGTGGGCTTCCTTCCTATTTATGGAGAAGATCTGACGCACAAGGTTCTTGCTTTGTTTGCACCAGAGGACTTGTTCAGAGGTTTCATTTTAAGTTATTAATCTCTGTTGCTGTTTCTTTTTCTGTGACAAATACATGTAACTAGGCCCTTGTTCATTCCATGCTAGTGTAGCTCATAACTTTGCAACTTTTGCATTTTTATTTTCACTGCATTGCTGTTCCCATACTATTATTTTTATTGTGAATTCATATATACAAGTGATAGAATTTTGCATGCCAATCAGAGTAGAACTGGACCTGTTGAATTTGGAAGATGCGTAGCAAAATAACATGATGCTCATCTGAATCAAAGTACAAAGTGTATCTCTTGATCTTGCCTCTCAAAAAGGAATTTATCGAGCATTTCTAGACTCCATTAATTTGCCTATGCGTTTATGTGCTATTTATTAGCAGTGATTGATGAGCATCAAGTGTAAGTTTGTCTTCAGCTTTAGATCCTAACATAGCTCTGGCTAAGATGACATCTCACTTGTGGGTTTTTTCTCCCTTTCTTCCTTCCAGTCCTCCATGTTTCCTTCTCTTTCTATTGAATACTGAGTATATGATTGCCAAGTTTGCTGCAAATGCCCATAGGTCCGACTCTTCCTGACTGCTAATCGCATGGCCATCAGCCTTCTTACATTCATCTGAGTCCCTAAAACTTGCATTGTTTCAATATCAATATCCATTAGCAACCCAAAGCCAACATACATGTATTAACTAGACCTGCCAAAAGGAGTCTCATTTTTAGGGGAAGGATGTGCTAGAGCACAGTGATGAAGGATGGTGCTTATGTCTGAAAAACAGTTCCTGTATGTCATACTGCACAAAATCTGTGTTTGATTTTATTGTTTATAGTCTTCAAACAAGTTTTGGACTAGGGAGCATTGCATATGGTGGGGTGTGTAGCACCACATTTGTTGTGCTAGGAGGGTAAGAACTGCATTAATGTAGTGCCAACTAGAGTATGCTTAACTTGGTTACTACAATGTTATTGCTAATTGTTTAGCAGCTTTAATGAACATGTTTCTCTTGGGATGTTAAGAATCACTAACTTTTTATTTCCCCTTGTTTCTTTCAAGCTGTAGCCCTGTATCTTGCTGACCGGTGGTGGTCAATTGATGACATTTTGAGAACATCTGTCCATACTAGACAGGGGCTTCATCAGGTAAAGCGCTCCAACATTCATCCAGCAAATATTCTTATCCTTCAAGATAATGGCAAGTAATTGCAAATAGCTAGTGTGTGAGATGTCACATTTTCCTTTCATTCAGAAAGGAGTTGGCTGTCTCAAGTAAAAAGCAAGGTCAGTGGGAATAGTGTAGATACTAGAGGGAAGGGAACTTGGTTGTTAGTGCCTAGAGCAAGAGCGACCCTCATAAAATAGCTTCATCTCTAACCTAGTTAGATGTTAACGATGCTAAGAGTTTTTCTTTACTCTTCAGAACATCATATGTCTGGTGTATTGAGTGGTGCATTGTATCATAGCAGTACCTATTGGTCTTATCAGGAGACTAGTAAGCTAAAAATGCTGTTGGGAACTTTTTTGATAGAGGCAAGTTGGAGCTGGTGGCTTGCAGTGGCAGTACATGAGGATTGGGAAAGTTGTCTAGTATCTGCTTTATTGCTCCTAATTGATCTTTGGTGCTGTTACTGACACCTATGTAGCATGGAGCTTTGTTTTTTCCAAAACTGGAAGTCCATATTTTTCCAGAAGTCTAACTTATATCTGCTTATGTAATCTAGGCACTTATCTTTGATTTTTTTAATATTTTTTAATTTACTCTAGAGAATTTAGCATGTAGTCATGTTTTCCACATGCTGCTGAGGGGTAGAATGGTGATTAAATCAGGAAAGCTGAATGTTTTACAGGCAGGGTAGCTGAGATTCTGGGCATTGGGAAGAAAGAATGGTTCCTCTGTCAGTCCTCCACAGTGTGTAGGAAAGTAGTGGTGAACTTAAATTTCATGTGTGAAAGGAACCCTGCAGGACAGAGAAAAGGATATTGAGTTCCTTGTTTCATGCTGCAAGAACTGTTGTAACTGGTTCTTCCACTGTGTCACGTCCTGTTGTCTGCCACTCTATCAGCAGCGATTGAGTGTGCCAAGTCCTGCTACCCTCTGAGGCTCATCATTACTCCTTTGTAGAACTCCAGTTAACCTGCTAGCCTGGGAAGTCTGAGGCTGGTGTACTGCTATTGTGTTTGGCAAATGTTTCTTAAATCCAAAAATATTTTTGCGTTAAAATCAAAACATTCCCAGCACTTCTCAACTTTTACCCATGGGATTAGGAGTGGCATTGACATCATAAATTATCCTCTGCCTATGGTAGTGCTTTAAATTAACCTATTGCTGTGACTTCCAGGCATCTCCTTGCCCTTGAACTCCAG
>WTSP01005405.1:18702-34637 GCA_025331215.1 Actenoides lindsayi | reverse complement strand
ACCACCAGGCCTTGACTCAGCCATGCTGGTCTCTTCTCTTCCTTGCCTGACTTCTTACACCCAGGGATCGAGAGCTCTTGTGCTCTGGAAAATATCCATCCTTACAGATCTGCCAGCTCTGTTCTGCTCTGTTGTCCATGAGGGCAGTTTCCCAGGGGGTCCTGTTGACTAACTCCTTGAACAGCTGGAATTTTGCTTTCCTAAAATTCAGGGTCTTGACTTTACTCTTCACCTCACCTCTATTTCTGAGGACTGTGAACTCCACCAGTGTGTGATCACTGCAGCACAAACCGCCTCCAATCTTGACAGCCCTCATGAGCTTGCCTGCACTGGTGACCGTCAGACGCAGCATCTCATCCCCTCTGGCAGGGCAGCCTGCTACCTGGTTTAGGAAATTATCCTCGGTGCATTCCAGGAATCTCCTGGATTGCTTACATCTTGCTGCACTATTTTTCCAACTGTTGCTGGGGTGGTTGAAGTCCCCCAGCATGATGAGAGCCTGCAAGCATGAAGTCTCCTGTAGCTGAAGTAAGGAGGCTTTGTCAATAGGCTCCCTTTGATCAGGTGGCCTGTGGTGAACACCAACCACAAGATTCCCTTTGTTGCCTCCATATATTAATTCCTACCCGTAAGTTTCTGACCTTTCTTCAAAGGCAACTCTTCACACCCTATCCATGTCTTGATGTACAGGGCAACACCTCCACCCCACCTTCCTTGCTTGTCTCCTCTGAACAGCCTGCGTTTGTCAGGCCACACTCCAGTCCTAGGATTCATCACACAAAGTTTCACTAGTGGCCACTGTGTCGTAGCTTTCCAGCAGCATGGTGGATTCCAACTCCTCACGTTTATTGCCCATGCTGTGCGTTGGTGTAGAGGCACTTCAGCTGGGCTGTTGGCCATGTCACCTTCCTAGAGAAACACCCCTTAATTCCCTTAAGTTGTTTCACAGATGTTTCCCTGTTGGATCCCACTACCTCAGGAGCCCCTGGCTCATCTACATAAGCATGGACCCTGAACACGGCCTTGCCTGTGTTCCCTCTTTTCATTTAGGTTACTGCCTTTTGCAGGGAAGATACAGGATCCCCTTGATACTACTATGTTTTCTATGGTTCCTGTTTTTATGTCAGAGAGGGCAGATCTTGACTCCACCAGTCTTGTCTGAGTCTGATGCTCCTTAAACTTCCCATCTTGTAGTTCTGCCACCAGCCTGAGCAGCTTGTCCACCTGGTCACATGGCACAGCAACAGCTGATAGCACTGCTGCCACCAGTTAAGAGTGAAAGGCTCTGGCACTCCCTGCAGCCTGAGACCTGGATGGTTGCGTGTTTTTGTGTGACCTCTGTGGGTTGCCATATCCATTCTGGTGAGCGCAGGGGACAGCTTTCTGCCTTGGTATTCAAACAACACTATTAGGCACCAGTAGTGTATCTAGGTAAAAAATGGTAGTCGTCTTGGTAGTTGCTGCAGAGCAATGCCAAAGCATGCCTCTCCACATCTATGTTTAGTGTTATGTATTTGGAGGAAAGAGTAGGAGGGACAGTAGAGAAGAAAATATTCCAGAACTGAACAGTGTGGGGAGGATAAACCGTGCAACTGTAGTGTGTTTGCATTCACAAAGTGTTTTTCATAAGTGTCTATAATAACATGAGGTTACAAAAAATAACTGGACTATATCCTAGGTGTAAAAGCCTTTCTGTCCTGGCTTGGGTCTTGTAATTGGCAGGGACAGTGATCAGTGAAGTTGTAAAACTTTTTGAAGCAGGTGCTTGAAGAAGAAAATCCCATCCATCTTTGTTTGCAGTTTAAGGTGATGGTGAAGGTGTTCAAAGCTGAGGAAAGGGTTTACTGAGAAGGATGACCAAGATGAAGCAATATTATGTTTATTTCAAACTTGACTGTTTTATTGAATAGTTCTTTCTATGGTATTTGTGTGCACGATGGAAGGTTGCAAGTAAGTTTAATTTCAGATAAATTCTGAAACTGTGTACAGTCAAGTATATAGTATATATAATACAGTGTGTGTTTTGCTCTGTTTGCTCAGTTTGTAAGCAGTATTTTGAGAAGTACCCTGGGGATCGTAACCTTTTGTGGGAAGTGGAGGGAGTAGGAGATTGGTTCCAGAAGAAGTCCATTATGGCTATGTGGCAAAAGGAGAATCTCGGTATCGCAGGTATGGGCACACTGGTTTGTTGCTTTCTGATACTTTGTAAGTTGAACAAATGCTGCACAAGTACAACAGTGGCTTCTGTGAACACTGCCCATGGAAACTAGCAGAAAGACTTTTATTTGTCCAGAGATCTATGAGATCATATTTGGAATGGTTAGTTGTTATATAAAGGTACTATAACTTTCCATTTCTCTGTTTCACTTTTTAAAATCTTACAGGAGAGGCTTCACAGAGAGAAAATAACAATGTCGAAGCAGAAGATGATTTTCAGCAGTCTGCAGCAGTAGCTGAAGCAAGTGGACAGAATACTGAGGTAGAAACAAAGCAAAGTGTAGGTACACAGACTGTTAAATGTTCTGTTGGTGGCTTTGTTACGAAAAGACAGGCTGTGAAATGCTTGTTAATGTTAATGAACTGGCTCAGGTCTCTACTTCTATGTAAGAGGGGAATGCTTATGTTACTTTCTGTGTGTATGTTATGCTTATTGATGCAACGCTGACTAACCACAGGCTGTGCCACAGCTGTCAGGATATATAATTTGAGCTATTTTGTAGCAGATTAGAGAAGGAAGACTATTTCAGCTGACTGAGATTTAACTGTCTAGAAAGGCTGTTGAACAATAGAGTCACTTTAAGAGTGGAGAGAATGAAGAAAAGTGTATAGAAGTGTGCATTCACATCACAGTTCAATACAATGGACAATATTTAATTTGTGTTTAGTTGTCTCATCCACACAGGAGGACTGCAGCTTTCTTTGTATGTAATTGAATTATCAACCATACTTTAGCTACATGTAGATGTGTTTATGAATGTATCAGTGTCTCTTTATATTAAAAAATTGTTCCTCTCATTTGTGTTCTGAGACCACACAGAAGATGCCTGAGAATAACTTCTAGCTGAAAATACATGAAGCATGGATTTGTGTGCTTCAGGACTGTCTATAGTATTGGTGTGACCATGCTATCATAGAAGCCAATTCTTTAATTAAAAATAGGAAATAATGGCTGAATTGATACACTCTGCTGTTAATATCTAAACTGTAGATTTGAAATGAGAATTTTGACTTTTTTCTCAGCTGAGAGTTAGAAAAGTAAAACTGACAGCAATAGTAGTAATATGTTTAGTTTCTAAATGACCAGAAGCAACAATTATTAGTTATCTTCCATTTGTAACAGTGTCTTGAGCATCATTACTGAGATCTAGATTCAGGTCCCAATAATGATTGTATCAGACAAATGGTTTAAAAAATGCCTGATTTGGTTGTAGAGCTATAAGGATGTATCTGGAGAAAACAGTAGCGGACTTTTGTTGCCATGAGTTAAGAACTCAAGCCCTGTCTCTTCCTTTCTTCCAAAAGAGGAAGGTACTGAAGTGCCACAACTCCTAATAGCTTGGTAGAAAGGCAGACAGCTCTCTTCTTGGCCCCTGCACTGTCTATAAACAGTTCTACAATGCTTTGAAAATTGTTGGACCACTAAACAAAATAGCCCACTTTCCCCAAATCAGGAAAAAACATTCCCCAACTTTTATTTTCACCTTTCACTTAGTGCTCCCTGTTTTGTGTGTTTTGATGCTAGAATAATTTGTCACTACTGTACAAAATCTCATGCCTTGAAAACTCTCTTGAAACTATTTCAAGCAGCAGAATGTAGATATGGCCACTTCTTGCTGGCTGGCTTGGAGGGTACTGCAAGGTGAGGTTGGATAGTCAGTGCAACACCTGGGTGCTGGTAGTTGCCAGTTCTAGATGGCTTCCTCTTAGCTGCTGGAAGTAATGTGCATAACTTCAATGTATACAGCTTCTATCCACTTCAGGATATCAAGTGCTTGACCACTGAGTTGACAACTAACTTGCAGGAAAAATGGAAGTACTGGGATGGTGGGGAAGGAACAAAAGACAAAAGATCTGTAGGAGGATAGAACTTTGCTGTAAGCAGCCTCTTGTGCTGACTGTGCATGTAACCTGTATTACTGCTGAGTCACTATTGTGTTTTAACCCCAGCTGGACAATGCAGCCCCACACCAATGCTCACTCACTCCCCCCTGCTGGGAGGGGGGAGGTGAGAAATCTCAGGCAGTTTAATAGTTAAAGCAAAAGTTGTGTTGTCCTAGCTGCATTGCCTCTTAAGTTCTTGTGTACCTCCTGACTACTCCCAGGTGGAGTGGTAGGAGAAGCAGAAAAGGTCATGATGCTGTCCTAAATGCTGCTCAGCAGTAATGAAAACATCTGTTTTCAACCCTGTTTTCAGTTCAAATTCAAAACACAGCTCCATATTAGTCCTCCATGCTAGCTACCCCATGCTGTGAAGAAAACTAACTCTAGCTCATTTATGCCATGCTCTGGTCATGCATTATCCAATACGACCTCCTTAACCACCCCTGCCTTTCTTCTCCTTTGAAACAATACACAGATAGCATTCCCTTAGCCTGTGGACCACCTATTTAGTTCATGACTTTGGCCTCCAGCTGTTATGGTAGCCACTCAGGCCATGAGATACTGTGTTTTGTGTGGAGCTATTGGACACCAGAACCAGCTCAGGTTGCATTGCTGCTGCGTTTACACTGCTTTTTGTAAGACTTGTCCTCTGTTGATTCAGGTAGTTTCTGCTATAGTAATTCCTGTAACATGCACCTCAAATACTAGGTTACAACAATTTAAAGGTATTTCCATTACAATTTCTACCCTGGTTCCTTTGGGACAATTAACTCCTCCCCTTGCCCCTGCTCTGGCTTGGTCTTATCCATGGACTGCAGTCCCTCAGGGGTGTAACTTCTTCAAGTGGAGTGTTATCTGAGAGCCACAGTCTCTTCAGGAGTGTGCCTGCTTCAGTGTAGACTTTATCTTATCAAAGCACTTGCTTTGAGGTGTACCTGTTCCAGTATGGCTTTCTCCATGGGCCATAATGCTTTCAGAGTTGTATCTGCTCCACTGTGGCCTTACCCGTAGACACAGTCACTTCAGGAGTGAACCTGCTCCTAAATGCCTTGCCTATGGTTGCAGTCTCTCCAGGGGTGTATCTGCTCTATTGTCGACTTACCCATGGCCACCCATTTTGAGGTGCTTCAGCATGACCTCATGCACAGCCACTGATGCTTCAAGGTGTACCTCCTGTACCATGGACTTAGCCATAGCTACAGATGCTTTGATATGTGTCTTCTGCAATGTGGACTCCCTGGGCCACAGCCTCTTCAGAGGTGTACCCGGTGCAGCACAGATGTAACTATGGCAGCAGATGCCTTGAGGTATACCTCATTTGCTGTGGACTTACCCACAGCCACAGAAGCTTTGGGCTGTCCTGCTCCCATGTGGACTCATCCACAGGTCACAGTCCTTTTGACTAATGTCACACTGGAGTTGTAGTCTGTCCAGCACAGAGCAGAGAAATGGCAGCAGGGTCCTGGCTGGCTGCCATCCCTGACGCATCACCATTACTGTTACCAGAATCTTCCCCAGGAATAACAGAGTAAGATGATCAGCAGCACAGCAAGCAGACACTAACAAGCAGCAGACTCTAATACACAGTAAGGCAGGCAAGCCCCCTAGCAAGCACAGGACCCTGCCCCTTACTAGCAAAACAGCCCTAACAGCTGTCCAGAGTGTTCTAATGAAACCTGTTATTATCTTGAACCCTTTGAGCCCCATATTGGACACCAAAAATGATTGTTGTGGTTTAACCCCAGCTGGTAACTAAGCCCCACAGACACTTGTTCACTTCCCTTTTGTGGGATGGAGGAAAGAATTGTAACGGTAAAAAGGTGACAGCTCATGGGTTGAGATAGACCATTTAATAGGTAAAGCTACAGCCACAAGCAAAGCAGGAAATTCATTCACCACTATCCATCATCAGGCAGCTGATGAGCCATCTCCAGTAAAGCAGGGCTCCATCACATGTAATGGTTACTTGGGAAGACAAATGCCATATCTCTGAGCATATTGCCCTTCCTCCTCCTTTCCCCCATTCTGTAGGCTGAGCATGATGCCACTGGTATGGAATATTTCTTTGGTTAGTTGGAGTCATCTGTCCTAGCTCTGTCCCCTCCCAACTTCTTGTGCACCCCTAGCCTGCTTGCTGGTGGGGTGATGCTAGAAGCAGAAAAGGCCTTGACTCTGTGTAAGCACTGCTCAGCAATAATGAAAACACATCTGTGTTATCAACACTGTTTTCAGCAGAAATCCAAGACATAGCCCCATACTATGCCCCCGTACTAGCTACACTGTGCTGTGAAGAAAGTGAACTCTCTCCCCACCAAAAGCAGAACAATCACCAAGTTGTTTTTTCTTGTCTGGGCTCTTTCTTTACAAGGGCTGCCATATTCTGTTGCATGCTACAATAAAAATAAGGCCACAAAATATAATACAAATATAAAAATAAAACTTTCCTGATAAGTTTTGGCAGCTACTGTAGTGTAGTCCCTTGGTTTTATACAGAAAGGGGAAAGAAAAAGACTTAACAGCATTTGATTATGTGGACACCTGCTATAAACAGAACTAACCAGGGAAAAAAAAACAGGTAGCATTGTTTATAACGACAGATTACCTTCAAGTCTTATTTTCTGTTTTGAGGCCAGAATTAAAATGCAGGAAAAAAAAATAAATTCATCCTTGTAATAAAGGTAATTAAATAAAAAATCTTTTGGGAGATAAGATACACGTATGTATAAGTATCTTAAATTAAGAAGGGTTGTAGCCACTTTTCAGTAGGATGACGACTATGAATTAGTACTTGAGAAAGATGCAACCACATATAAGGAGGTGAATGTATTTCAGTAATTTCAGAAGTTTTTGGAATAACGTTAGCTTTGCTTTTGCTCTACAGGCTGACTCTCAAAAAGGTAAAGAATCAGTAGATAGCCATGCAAGCACATCTGAAGGTAAAACTAACCTTGATTATCAGTATTGTGATTACTCTGAATTAGTAGGTTAGCAGGCTCTTCTACCGCTTTCAATCTTAACTTACTCATCTGCAGAGCATATAAAAACATGTCGTCCTCTAAGGTTCTGAGGCTCAACTCATAAGCCTTTTAGGGGACTTTGGATAAAATTGTTACGAGTTTTGGTAAAGGTATTATGTATGTGTATTCAGAAAAAAAGCACCACAATGAAATGCTGGTGTACTTCCAGTGAGTTTCTTTAATGAAATACTGGGGGGTGGAAATTATGTGGAGATCTTGGGCTGTGTTTGTTCACTTGAATTTAATTTGTTGTTTTGTTGGTTTTTTCCCCTAACACCGTCACATAGCTTCTGTTTCTATTTGGACCCAAATCAGTCATTTAAAACGTCCCAGGATAGGAAAAAGTTGTCAGGAATCACAGCCTGAAACTTCCCAAGGAGATGAGGAAAATACTCTTCGTGTGTCAGAAAGCAGGTAGAGGAGCCCACGTTTTAACCAATTTCTTATTTTGTTGCTTCGGCAGTCGCAAACTACGTTGGTGTCTCACAGTGTGCTACTTGGCGTTTCTTCTCCTTTCTTCCTACTTGCTTGATTCAAAAATTACTCAAAATAAAGCTTGATGTGAGAGAGAAAATGGAGACATCACCTGAAGAGTGCTTGCACCGAAACGTAGTGTCTCTGAAAGCTCAGCAAATACTGGAAATACCAGTAGGAAAACAGTGAGGGCTGAGGGTAGTTTTAAGTCTGCTTGAAAGTGAAAACATCACCGTTTGTACAGCATAGTTTCTTGTGATAATATAATTGGACATGTATCCACAATGCTGTGTGTCATCTTTGGGGAGGTGTCTCTTCCTGACCTCTTGTTATGGTGACATAGTGTAGTAAAGTTGACTGTTTAGTTTGGGAGCTAGTTACTCTTGCCATTTAATAACAAGAGTTATGGGAAGCCACCCATCTTCAAAATAAAGCCCTTTGTTTAGAAAAATTCTGACTTAAAACCATCATATCCAAACTCACATTCTGAACAAAAAGTTGTATCCAGTTCAAGAAATGTTATCCTGTGTAATAATTGTCAAATGGGGATCTGAAGAATTGTACCACTTGCGTGCCATAACAATTCATACAAGACGGGGCCTGAAGTACCAATTTGCCCTGGCTCCCGTCCAGAAAGCAGAACTGTGACTATGTTAAATTAATTAATTATTTGCTCCTTTTTCCCCTCACCTGTGCCTGAGTACATGTACACTTAGAGAAACACACTGCCCTTTCCAGCCCCTCTCTCTCTCTCTCCTTCTCTGATTCTCTTTTGAAGAACTGAAAATAACCTGAGTATTTTCTGGGAAGTCCCTCAAACTTATTCCATCGGGTTTCTTTTAAATGAAACTAGTTGGGTTTTTTGTTTTTGGTTTTCTTTCATGTGAAGCTGAGGGCTTCAGCTAGATACAGCCTAATTTCTGTGTTTAAATTGTGGAACTACAGAAATACAGCACTGCTGTCCTGCACTGGCAGTGTGATGCCCTGTGCTGGTTCAGAGAGGCCAGATGGCATGGTTTGACACTATCACAGGTTGAGAAATTCTTTACTCTCTTGACTGCTGATAATTGGCTAGTTGGTATGTGAGAGGATTAGCCTCCTACTGAACCGTCCATATCTTAGGCCTTGCAAAATGGTATCAGTGAGGTCTCATTGCTCCTCGGAATGAGATGTGCAACATGGTGTTTAGGAGCAGAGCTAAGGGGAACGCTGATGACAGCAGGGCAGGATATCGGCTTTGTTCTCTCATTCCATGCCATTAGCAGATGCAGCAGGGTCTTCTGCCAGGGACCTTCTGTGGAGTGCTTTCCTCTCAAGACTGGCACCTGGGATAAAACCCACCAATACTGCCTTGACTATCAGATTGCGAAGCAGCCTCATGCCAATTTATAAGATATAATACTTCTTTGCTTGTATGTAATAATTCCAATTCATCTAAATTTTATAAAACTGTTTGAGATAGTGTTACCACCCATCAGGTGCACCAGCGCTTCATCTTTAGCTACTTGCTAATTTAATCTCCAGCTGATCAAATCTTCTTCAGCCATGATGTGTTCATTGCATCAAATTTTTTCCTGCCATGGTCTTTGTCATATATGTATATTCACTGATTATACAAAGATACTTGCTTTTACAACTCCATAATTTTAAACTGTTTCTACAGTGGGGATGGGAGAAATTGCTTCCTTTCTCACCCCTTTGTGGCTTCCAAGTATGTAATGGATTATTGCTTTCTAAATTTAAGATAACAAACTTAAATAAATTTCTGACTGTTATTCCCATAAAACAGAAGTGAGATAGATGTCTTCACCTTAGAATTTCCAAAGTAATTTTTCCTCATTGATTTTTTTTCTTAATGAGGAGTTAACTATTTTAGATGTATTTAGTTTTCTGGATCCTTACTCCCTATGGCAAGCATGTGATACAGTACTTTATAATTGGTCATGAAAGAATTGCCTGCTGAGATTACCAAAATTATGTACTAATATGAAAGATTAAAGGATATATCTTAATACCTGCTGCAGGCTGGAACTTCCTGCCCACGCATCTGAAAGCTCTGAAGACTTAGTAGAAGTACCTGAGGAGAGTACTATTGAGGAGGGTGACGTAACGATTGTTGCAAATGAGGGTCAGCCTGTATCAGAAGCGGAGCTACATGTATCACCCCCTGAGAAACAGAGTGAGGAGGTGAGCTGGATTTGATAGGGCTAGGAGCCAAGTTTGGAATACAAATAGAGTTTCTGTTAAACATTGTCCTTGCTGCCTTAATCCATGTGACAATCAGTGGTTAGATTCTTGTATTGATGCCTCTTTGAGGAGTGTATCTAAGACACTAGGGATAGTATAGAATTAGTTTCAGAGAATATTCCATTATACTTATTTTGAACAATAGAGTTCATAGGATCTTCAGTAAGGTGAATTTATAGTTTATCTACCAATTTAATTTTCTTAACTGATTTCTCCTACTCGCATATTCTGGAGAACTGGATTATGGTCAAAATCTGATCCAGTATCTCTAGTTGTTTTTTTTTTTTAAAGTTTCTTTGAAAAAGCCAATAGCTGGTATGCTTCAGTGACTGTTGTTGGTTCTTTTTACTTCTCCACATAAAGCTTGCCTGCTTTGATGTTTAAATCCAGCTTTTATCTACAACTTGTTAACAGCTTGAATGTAAACCTGAGTACGCTTTGTGCCTAGTGATGCCTTCAGGGTTTTATGTTCTTGCTTATTGGTGAGACAGTGGAATTTACACTATAATGGGTTCAAGGAATGACTGCAACCTGTATACTTGGGACATGCATAAAAACTGCTTTGCTTGGCTCCTAACAATGTAAACTATGGTCAGAAGTTCAGTGTATGTGTCACCAGCAAGCTAGTATGCTGGTTAAGTTAGCTACTCTGCACTAACCCTTACCTTCCTAGTGCACGTTTCTAGGTATTCGAGCTATCTGCTTCTCACCTTTAAACTGCAAACTTAGACCGCAGATACACACGCTAGTGTTGGGAAACAATTACTGGGCATAATCCTGACTTACAAATGTGATTTTTATTTATTTATTTATTTATTTATTTTAGGAAAATCCACCAGAACCTCTTAATGGTGAGGTAACAGAAGAAACAGGTAATACTTCGCTTACAGCTGAAGAGGAAACAGGAAATGAAGTTCTAAGTGATGAACCAAAATTGCAGACTGAGAGTCAAGAAGAACCTGTAATGCTGTTTGTTCCGTTAATCCTAGAGTCACAGGCCAAACCTTCAGCACACGCTGTATCCGAGAAGGTGAGAGAATTGAAACAAAACGTGAAGTCATCTTGCCTTCAGAGTGTACATACCTAGCTGTTTTTTCTTTTTATAAGTAATGGATAGAAAGTAGCCTCTACCATCATGGGAAATTCTTGGGAGAAGTGATTATTAGGCCAAATGATGTAAATCCATAAACAGAATATACAAACATTCCTGTTTTAATATCCAGAGGTGGGGCATGTATGCTTGCGATACCAAAAAGAAAGATACGTTGCTCCGGTTTGCCTTGACAGTAATTACACAGCTCTTTCTCACTAAAACATTAGTTAGAGATGAGTGAAAAGCCACACCCTTGTTTTGTCTAGTAATTCTGCCTAGATTAATTGTACAAGGAAATAAACATGAGTGAAGAACCCTTCCTAGAACATAGATTTTACTATTGGCAACTTCTACTGTTAGTTTACTTTTGCTTATAGTGCAAAAGCAGATGGTTATATGCAAGCACAATTATAGTTGTATATGTCTAAAATAAAAAAAAACAAAAAAAACCCCTTTTTTTTTCTCTTGGGATTAATTTCAGAATGTTTTTACTGTACCTGAATAATACTTTGAGTAATTTGAATTTGAAAAGAGGAGAGCAACTCCAGGTATCAGATGCAGTTCACAAAGTAGTCCTGTAAATAAGGGAGGAAAGGACTGGTTTGTTGACCTGCACATGTAGTATTAAAAACTGCTGAATGCCAAAATATCCTCCAGGATTGCTAGCTAGGAGTAGTTCAGCCTCTTGCATCTTCAATTAATTGTCCTTTTGGTTGTTCTGGCACCCTTCCCCTCTACTAACAGGCTCTAAATGCAAGTGATTCGGAAGTGCTGACTGAAGTACGTACATTGCTAGAGAAGGAGGGCACTGAAGAACAGCAAGAATCTGAAAAGACCACCACTGAAAATGCAGCTGCTTCATCATCAAAGGAAGAGCCCTCTGACAACGGCCTGCCCAACTCTGTGGTAACTGAAGCACCAGCGGAACCTGTTTCCGAAAATGTATCACCCAAAACAGCTTCCTCTCTGGAAGATCAAAATGAGGAAGCAGGGCACAACCCACAGGAGCCCTCTGTTACCTTGAGTCAGAGGTCTTTGATAGTGGTTGAACTCGAAGGTGTTCCTTTTCAGCAGCCTTCTGGACAGGAAGGCCAGAAGAACCAGCTGGAAGAGCACTCAGAAGAGCCTGCTGAGCAGGTGGATCAGTACATGCAGACAGCAGTGGAGCGGGCTGCTGACAGCAGCTCTGAGGAAGCAGAAATTGAGGTACCCATTGTAGATCGGAGAAACTTGCGAAGAAAGGCCAAAGGCTACAAAGGTCCACCCAAGAAAAAAGGAAAGCCAGCTTAAAAATGAAATATTGATTGTTAATTCCTCTATTTATAAGAAAGTTATTATTTTATGTAAAACACTAGGGTGTAACTAAACCATATGGGACACGGGACACACATGTTTAAAATTCTGGGTTGGACTTCCTCTTAGGATTCATCACTTTTCCTCAAGTTTTCTTGAATATTTAACCAGTAGACATGGAGCTTCATCGGAGTATGATGGTCAACAGCCAGTCTCCTCCTTTTATAAAGGATACACGCTGAATAAATGCAGTAGTGCTAGCAAAGGGAACAGTTTGCAAATTTGAGGTGGCAATTGTGGAAGAAAACTGCAGTATGAAATCCTGGCCCTATCGAGGTCCCTTAAATTCCCAGAGATTTCCATGAGGCCAGGCATCACTCTAGCATTTTGGCTTTTAATAACTGCAGAGAGAAGCAGAACAAGAAAAAAAACAACCCTCCTTGCTACTTGTTCCCACCTGATAGATTTTCTCAGATGAGATTAAAAGAATGTGAGATTTTGTAATTCTAGGTCTCAAAATACACAAGAAGGTATAATTCAGTAGGTCAAAGCAACATAAGCAACACCTATCTTCAATGAGAATCACTTGAATGAAGCAACTGAGGTCAGCACAGTATCTGCTGTAACACACTCTGATAATGAAGTTCTTTATGTGAAGATTGGGAGATGCCTACACAGTAAACTATTGTAGCTTCCAAAGTAAGCATCTCTGTAAGGCTAAGTTTTTCCAGAGTGTAGACTCCAGTATATATATGGAATCATTTGAACTGCCTTCCTAACTACTTGCATGTGTTGAGTGGATACTGGATTACTTGTTACATTACAGGAAAAGGTTATGACACCTTTTGATCTCATTTTGGACTGAATGGAAGCAGTGCTTTGTGTTTTCCAAATACATGGCTGGTGCTGTGGGGTAACTATTAAAACATTGTGTCTGCCAGCTGCGTGACTCCTGTAAGCACTGGCATTTCAGGTGGTTGTGACATTCATTAGTGTGAATATTAGTGGGTATTTGAGCAAATGCTTGTTTGCCAAACTTCTATGCCTTTAGGAGTTATCTGGGGATCGCTTGCAAATACTTCTGATTCCAACTTTATCTTTTCTAACTCGGGTGTAGTTCCTGGGATGATGACTTCCCAGTTCACAGCTTTTCTTAAAAGCAGTAACCAAACTTTACTCTATCTAAACAGAAGTAAAAACAGATTTTTCATGCATGTTTCTCTTCAGAGGTTCTCCTGGCAAACCATATATTTAACTTAATTTGTCACACATAAAGTTACTCGTTAGTTTGCTATGTCTTTCTTTTAATAAGTGAAGCCTCTCTTGTAATGGGAATAAGACAGAATAATGGTTCTAAGAACAGGAAATAACACTGCTATTTGTTCTGCTAAATGCCTTTTCTAAGACGAGGGAATTAGTCTCCCATGGTGTGTGAAAAATAGAGGCAGCGAGATATTGCTGTTCACAACTTCTGAGCACAAGGTTCACTTGAATAGTTGCAATGCTGTCTTAACTTTTATCCCTCTGTGAAGCTAATCCAAGAATCTAGTTTTGAATTCTACGCTTATACAGTTTAACTGTATTTATACAGTAATCTAACTATATAAGATAGTCATACTATTTCTTTGAGCTGATCAAACACCATTCTCCTTTTTAATCTGTTAACAGCATCTTACAGAAAAAAAACAGTAACAAGCCATTTTAAAGAAATGTTTATTACCTAAACTTCAGTTTCAGGGTGCATTGAATTACTGACTTAAATCGGTGTTTCTTGAACTACCACATGTAGCTGTAACTTCCTATCAATGTACACAGAGGTACTTCTTGTAAACCTCATCACTGATAAATATTCAAGATCTTTCATGGTGGTAAACACATTCAAGTGAACCTTAAGCACTTCAGAAACTAACCAGGCATTTTCTATAAAACACATGAGACAAAACCTTGTTATCTTCTGTGTTTTCTAATGGTAAGATTTACTGTGTTAAAAAAAAAAAGAAAAATATAGGGAGAGAGCAGCTAGAAAACACATCTAGTCATTGCAAAGAATTTGGGATTTGTGAGGGCCAGCGGCATAAAACAGGGTAGTTGTATACATGATATTGTGACTCATTTTCCATTTTTGGAGTAGGTTTTACTAAAGGTTAATCTGCCAAATATTTCAGTTGATAAAAATGTACCCATCTTCAAAAAACTAAGTAGTCTTTTGCTTATATAAAAAAGTGAGTCAAGAGTTACTTCAGTTACTTCTGGGTGGATTTTTGATACATGCGTTTATCACTCGTATTTCCTGTGAGGCTGAAAAACTGTTTGTGAAAAGGTAACGTCCTTCATCTGGCTTTCAGTGTTCATAGATAAATTGGAACTGATTTTGATTAGTATTGTTCTTTATAAAACATCTGCATACCGAATGCATAACAGTTACAAAAAGAGTATTAATTAGGTCAGACTGAGAACAGTCAGATTTCTGATCTGGTTTCAGTGAGTCTGATTTAAATACTGAACTTAAATTCGCATCTTTAAGTGCACTCTTGAGTAGATACCTTTGTAAACCTGGGGTACCTGAGATAGTAGCTGATGACCAGACTGTTGTGTACAGAATGTGGGCAGTTGGGGTGCAATTAGCAGTTCTGATAACTGGACATAGTTCCAATTGTGATCATAGCAGTACTTTGAACTGAAAGGCGTAGTTTATGACAATTTCTGTGTCATCGGTCATCTTGCAGCAAATATGGAGTAGCAAAATCAAAATACTGACTTTAAATAATAGCTTTTATGGCTGTACTGATTGTTCCATTGAACTGGTAGTTTAATAGTCTATACCTTCTGTTACATTAACGCAGGGGAACATTTTTGACAACTGTATTGACAGTGTTTTATGTTGGGAAAACCAGAGTTTTTCAGGCTTGGATTTGTTTAACTGTCTGTCTTATTACCATAAACCTCTTAAAGAATTTTTAAGATCTAATTGCACCAGCAACCAATGATTAAAACATCAACTTTATACAGGTTTGTACCAAATGCTATTACAACGTGCTGTGGAACTACATGTGTACAGTGAAATCAGGAAGTATTATTATTGAGATTTATTCAGTCTAGGAATAGTTTTAAGAACATTAATTTGTGACTTCAGTGGTAAATGGTTTTGTATTTGAATCCAGCATTTGTTGCAAATGTCTCTCTTGTACTGCTTGTTAATTTTTAACAGGACTTGCTTTGCTTCTCCTACGTTCTCTTTTGGTCTGTTTTCATTTCATGTAGAACTCTGGTTTGCTGCTCTCAGTGTTTCATAGCCCTTTACATGAAGATGTATACATGTCTTATTTCGTAACTGCTTTTAACTTATTTAAAACTGTCTAACCTTGGTTTGACTTTTTATACCATTTCATTTGCAGATGTCAGTAATCAAAATTGATCATTTACTATGTCATCAACACTATTAAGTTAAGTAGAGCAACAAATAGGCCTAAGTTTCAGCTTCTTTGCTTTAAGTGACCATTCTAAATTTATTTCCAAGAGGATACATTTCTGAATTTATTTTCACAAATGTAGTGTTAGGTGTTTTCTAAACTAGTGATACCCTGTTTATAAATCTTACAAAAGATGTCTTGCTATTTTAGAGTATTGTACTCAAGTCGTTACAGTGTTAGTTTTTTCTTTTTTTTTTTTTTTTTTTTTTAGTACTGTCTTGGCTGCTTTTGAAATGTTTT
>WTSP01005405.1:0-11307 GCA_025331215.1 Actenoides lindsayi | reverse complement strand
TAGTAAGTTGTTTCAGTGTTATTTTTTTTTTTTTTTTTTTTTTTTTTAGTACTGTCTTGGCTGCTTTTGAAATGTTTTGAAGTAGTAATTAAACCTATATTTTGTGATTATTTTTTTCTTGTGTTTTAGTATTTGAGTCCTTTCTGCTATATAGGAGGTTTGTTTTAAAGTGGTTCAGTTCACTAGAACAACCATCATTTTACAGTCTCTCTGCTCCCAAGGATCTGTAAAAACTCAAAAGATTATCAACTGAAAAATCTTATATTAGTTAAAACAATTTCTTGTACTTACTTAGCTTAGGCATCAGACTTTTATTAAAAAAAAAAATCTGTATGATAGGCTATTCTGAATGCTACAGCGTGCATTCTGATGTTTATACTAACTATGCATGATGTAAGCTTAACAGTTACTAATGCATTTTGCTGTAGACAAGCCAATAGAAGTGCTGTAGTGCACTCCTTACAGTGTGGTACGTTAAAATGTGTTAAGTGCAACAGTTGTGTTACTCAGCCAGCGAGTCACAATATGGTAGTGATGTCCTTGAGACAGCTGTAGAAAATAAAAGTATTATGTTGATGTTATTTGTTCATGTGCAGTAAAGGTAAAGCAACAAGAAATCACAAGGAAGCTCATCTGTTTGTCTTGACAAAGTGCCCTCTCTCCAAGCAAATGACTTACAGGCTTGTGACCCTCTCTTAGTTTCAAACCACTTGTCACTACACAAAGAGGTAAAAATCATAGTAAGCTGGTAAGTCTGGAGAAGGGCAATGTGTTGAACTAAAAAAATAGCCTTTGAGAGGGTAAGACTTTGGTACAGTTCAAGTACTGCCTTTATAGTGTAGAAGATGTCACAGAGCCGGTACCAAAGCAGCTATCTTGACTTCCTGGTCAGATTCTGAGTTCCAAAACATGATCTGGTCATAAAGATGATGAAGGGATTGGAGCATCTGCTGCCTGCAAGCTGAACTTTTTCAGCCTGGGGAAGAGAAAGCTCAGGAGGATTTTACCTTGTGTGCAAGTACCTAGTGAGGGAATATAAAGAAGATGGAGCAGGACATCCCAGTGGTGCCCAGCAGAAGGACAAGAAGCAGTGGGCACAAACTGGAATATAGGAAATTCTATTTAAACAGAAAACATTTTAAACTGCAAGAGTGGTCAAACACTGGATCAGGTTGCCCAGAGAAGTGGTGCAGTCTCCATTCTTGCAGATACTCAAAAACTCAACTGGATGTGGCCCTCAGATTCTATAACCCGCTACTCAACCTGCTAATTGCAGGTGTGACCACCTCTAGCCTCAAACTTTTGTTAAGACAAGAAACACCAATGCAAAATTATTCATTCTGGCTTCTGAAATATTTTAAGAGTTTTGTTTGAAAGTTTCCCTCCTACAAGGCTGAGGGATGAATGCCCTCATAAACTGGAGAAAGCTTGTAAGGACTTAACTTGGAATTTGTGTTAAAAGCTCTGTGGCTTGAAGTGAAGTACTGTTTAAGAGCAGGAATAGAAAATGGTGAGTATGCTTATTTGTAGTGCTGTTTGTTTACCACCAAATTCTTGACTGGAAGACTACTGATGCAGTTACAAACAGCATTGCTGAAAGCTCCCAGTTTAGAAGCAGCTGTTATTTCCTGTATTTCAAGGATGCAAGCTAAATATATATTGATCAGTTTACGCTTGTGACCTTTAGTTTTTCTTGAATGTTTATTAAAGCCACCAAAATAGCTACAAGTAGTTGTAGTATCAGGGCTGTCAGAACATTCTTAAACTTTACATTTTAAAATCCCTACAACTTCATAAATTTAAACTTCTGTAACTGTTGTCTTGCCTGGAACTAGAGTGCGACACTCTCCAACCTTTATTATTTCCATTCATGCAGTCATGGGGGCAAAGTGGAGAAAGATAGGAGGTAGTAGGGAGGAAGGGGAGGAATGGGTAATAGCTGCCCTCCTAGTTATATCTTCCCCATGCTGCGTATGTCCTCAAGCCCATGGCTCTGTAGGGGCGGGTATCAAATTGAGCGATTAATTTCTGATGTTAGTCTGCAGTAAGATTCTAGCTGCATTCTTCCAGCTCTTCTACTTTCCCAGGAGCAGAATACAAATTAGTGTGTTCTACTGTACCTTCAGCTATTACAGTAGGCCATGATGGGAGACAGTGGCTGTCCTTCACATCACAAGAAATGTAAGCTGAATTAAGAATTTATATAATATATCTAAGCCAGAAAACTGCTACTGTAAAAACAGCAGGAAGATTTAGATCAAAGCCGTACGACATTAGCAAAATGTGAAAATCGAATCAATTTATTTGGACAGTGTTCAGCTGAGCAAACATAATAAATATAAAAACCGAAGCAGTTGTTTCTGACACGTTTTAAATTCCTCACCAGCTTGTGGGGTCAATGTTCTTGAACAGGCGAAGATTCCAGAGATCTTGCAAACTTGTCGAAACGGCACCGATTTTGCAGGAGACCGCTTAATAGCAAAGACCACTTAGACAAGTAGAACTGCGTTAATACAGCCATCATTTTCTGGATTGTTTGTTACTTGTGCATATTTCCCTAAAGAGAAAAAGGCAATTACATGTCTACGAAAGCTTGAAGTAGTTGATAATAAATCAGATTTTCTGGTTTGCAAGTTCAATCCATAAGTCTTTTTAAAGAGCAGAGAATTAAAAATGCATTTCAGTTTCAGAATAGGAATTCTCAATCCGTCTTCTGCTGAGCTGCAAACTTAGGTTCTCAAAATATTTTATTCAGGCTGGTTTTTATAAATTAATCATTTAAGAGTTCTAAGTACATTTTAAAAAATAAAAACCAATAGGTTCTGCTACTGTCCAAGTGAGCCCCTCAGTTAAAAGCAGTCAGCCTGATCCTCTGAAGATATTTCCACAAAAAACTTCCACTGAAAGCGTAATATGGTAGTTCATAGTTAATACAGTTAGGTCTTTACAGACTTGTAGCATTGCTTAATGTAAGATTTAGGCAACCAAGTTGAGTCTTTTGTTCTGATCTTCACCTCATTTGGTTTTGAAAGTGTGAACAGAAAGATTAAGATTAAAACTTTAAAGTCTGCATTTTTAGAGTTGCCTAGTAGTTGCTTTATGAATATAGGGTGTGGTCTTAACAATACATCAGGCAATGAAGACTTACAACTTTTCTAAGTAGTTCTGTAGTATAGCTACTTTAACTACTTACCCCAGATGACTTTGCCTCCTTGTGTCACAAGGCCAAGCTCACTCACATTCACCTCAATGACGGTACCCTTGGTAATTACACCCAGCGTTGTATACAAAGGAGAAGAAGGATTCTTTTTTACACCAAGGATAGGTAGGCAAAAAGTAGCTTTAAGTTCAGGATGTGTCACGTGTGCCTTCTTGAAACGTAAGCCCTGTTGCATAAGGAGTGTTAGATAGTGTTAATATTGGCTTTAAGCCCTCGTGAGTAATCTAGTTTAACACCTTCAGCATTATGTCCACAGCTTTTTATGTTTTGAGAGACTGGGAAGAATGAAACACCTTAGACTACAGAATGCTGCCTGCATACTATAGAACGCGAGATTTGTTAAAGAAAAAGCATTTATGACAAGGTAAATCTTTCCATGTATACTTTCAAGATATCAGTTTTTAATAGTAGCATACTACCTCAGATAGCTTCTGTTACATGAAGAAATAAGGTGTTTATGATTATGCATTTAACAGTACTACTGGTTTTTAAGACTAGAAATTTTTCTTTTTTTCTTGTAAAACTGAAAACCCTTTCACATACTGTAAAATATTAAATACCCTTCTCTTATAGCACTTTCTATCTAGCAACCTGTGTTTTGTAAAAGGTACTTGACTAGTAAGCACCACAAACTCTTCTGTCTCCATAAACACCTATCCAAGGCTTCTGTGTAAGACCACCAGAATAGTAATGAGGTTATGATCCAACAGGCAGCCTACAGAGTGCTCCTCTTGATTCCTGTGAGGAAACAGGAACTAATATTTATAAAAAAAATAAAATCCACTATCTTAGTGAATCTAGTTTTTCCTTCTGTTCCCTTCCAGGCTGCTAGAGCCCAGGCACTATTCCTGCAACTGTGCAAGAAAAGGTCAAGCTGGACGCACAGCATTTCCCTTGTGTGTGGTCATGACTGTGCTTCGAGCTTACTTAAGCCAGGAGGAGGAGCTCTGGAGTCCTACAACAGAGTTGGCTTCTGCAGCTGACAGAATCACAGCAGCTTAAAAAAAAAGCCTCCAGCTTTGAAAGCTATTCAAAGTGCCTTTGCTAAAGACCATCCCATGCTAATTTGGCAGCTTGTAGCATTAACTTACTAGCCTCATCTGAGTTAAGGGGGTAAAAGCAAGAGATGAACCCAGACTGTCACTGCAGGGATATCTCCCCACCCTAAGGCTATTCTACATTTACATTTCTGGAAGGAAACTAACGGGAATGTAGTAATCAAGGGCATTACCATAGAAGAAAGTTTCCTTGCCAAAGGAACTCAAAGCAGTAAAGTCAAAAGAAATAGTACTTAAACATTCTTTAAGGCTCAAGAACATTACCATTGGTCGAATGAATCGTTCATATTTAGGAGGCTTCCTAGTAAAGCCATCTCCAACGAAACAAACTTTTGTAACCATTCTCTTCCAGGCCTTCTTCTTTCTCTTTCCTGTACGAATTACTTTTAAAACTTCCGTTTCTCCTTGTGCACGGACCTTCGGCACAGGAACCTCCCACTTCCCCTGGAAGGGAGAAAAAAGTCAAGAGCCTTACATGCCACATTGCTAAATGAAAGGGGATTAAAAAAAAATAAAAATATAAAGAATTATTTCCCTGAGGAGTAGTGTTACACCATACTTCTTATACAGTTCATAGATACTTCTTTGGATTAGCATTTAAAGTTATGTAAATCAAGATGTTGCATACACTTACTTTTTGTCCTAAGCTGCTCCATTACTCAAGGTTTCATGTTTTGTACAATACCAATATTTAGAATTTACTTGTAGGGTGTAAGTCATCTGAGCGCCAGCAACACAGAGTGGCCATTGTCATAAATAATACTAAGTATCTGAATTTTAATACAGTTACTTACAGCTTTTTCTTTTCTCTTCTGCTTGATCATGTTAGAGAGAACCTTAGCCCGGGACTGTCCCTCTCTGTCCAGCAGGTATGCTGGTACAGCTCCTTTAGGTGTTTTTTCATCATTCTTTTTCTTTGTATTTCTGTTTTCATGCATTTTAATGCTGCAAGGAAAGAAAACCAGTTTTAAAAACCAGCATGAAAAAAAAAAAAAAAAGGCTCATTGTTACAGCATAGATAATTCCTTTTACCTTAAAGTTTTTAGCGGGCATGAACTTCTTTTAATGAGATATTCTTAAATATTATTCTAAATAATTTAAAGGAAGAATTTCACTCAGTGTAACAACTGGCGGACTGCACAGTGCATAAAAGCTTGTCAATTCCCATCAAGACAGGAATACAAGACATGCATCTCACTGACTGAGGAATTTCTGAATGACTTGAAACAAGCAGCCAAGCACTTTGATAGTAGCCTTCCTCGTAACATACTCCTACTCCTCTGAGATTTCATGAGGAACGTGTATGTGTGTAAAAGGGGTTGTGTTTTGTTAATTTATGGCCTCAAAATTAAAAGACCCATAAACTACTTCACAAAGCCAATAATTTTAAAAGAAGCAGAGGAAAGTAACTGTCTACACTTGGAAAACAAGAAAACCAGCACAGTAGATAGGTATTAAGTTCATTAGCAATAAAGAATATTGTTAAGAGTTTTGCTTTCAATTTATGAACAACAGAAATTTTTCAGGACAATGCTTTTGTTCCATCTATTTATATTGCAACTTATTCTGGAAGACAAGCCTCATGTTCTGCTCAGACACAATGTACATTACTGCATTTTCTCCATTAACACTATGAAAAAAAAACCTGCTGCTTTTTGCTACATTAATACACAGCAGCTAATGTAAAAGCCCTAAGTAAACGCAATCATATTTTTGTTTTAATTATATTAATCACTGTTGTTGCTAGTTAAGAAATCTTAAGAAATGCTTTTAGGAGCAGATTTGTTAATATCTACTGAGAAGAGGGGAAATCAGAAATGGGGCAAGCTGTGGTGATCTCCCCCTTTCTCCTACAACCTGAGTGCTACCTGAAAGTACAAGGCATGGTCCCAATAATAATCGGTTCTTTGCAACAATATTAACATTTCGGTTGATCCTTCACATATCGGGGTGACTGGACAGCGTCAGAGAACTGCGGGGTACTCACGTCTTCTTCATCTGTATCTTCTCAGCATGCCGCTGCTTGTGGTAGAGCTTGGCCTTCAGCCCGATCATCTTCTTGGCCTTCCGGGACCGTTCGTGAGCCTCCCGGCCCTCCTTCTTCCTCTTTCTCTCGTGGTAGTCCAGACGGTACCCATAGCGCTTGCGGTGCAGCTCGATGTACTCGTTTTGCGGCTGTGGGCACAAGGCAGTGCGGTGAGCGGATGTGGGCGGCCGGGGCCGGCCGCACACCTTGACCGAGGCCCGGCGCCGCTGGGACACGCGGCGGGGTCCCGAGCAGGCCGCGGTCTGTCGCCGGCACCCTCAGTGCGGGGCGGCGGGGCCCGCTCTGCCACCCTCACCCCTTCCCTGTGCCGCCCTGTGCCCTGTCGCCCCCACACCGCCGCAGCTCTCACCATGGTGGCGGCCCTACGGTGTCTTCCCGCTGAGCTCCCCGCCGGGTTCTCCGCCCGGCAGCCTCCTCCGAGGCGAAAAGGATGGGCCGGCAGAGAAACGGCCCCGGCTGGAAACGCTCCCTCGCAGTGCTTTTGTTCCTCCTGGCGGAGAGGCGGTAACCCACGTCCTCGAAGGCTAGGCGCCCGACGTGGTGGGACTAGAAAGAGAAGAAAAACGAAGAGGGACAGGCTGGAGAGGAGCTTTTTGTCGCCCAGGTCTGTCAGGTCGGGGCAGGAGGGAGGAACTCAGGGAGGAAGGTTTAGATGGTGGGGCCGAGGGGGACAGGAAGAATGAGAGCGCCTTCCAGCGGTATGGCGGCTGTCTCGGCCGCGGCAGGAACCGCGCCGCAAGCCCCGGGCTGCCCTTGTTGAAGCTTTTCCTCTGGAGGCAGAAGATAACGCGGAGGCGGCACAGTTACGTGTAAGCGGCTCGTAATGAGCAGGGTAGCGTCGGTTTGTGGAGCGCCACGGGGGAGCGGCCGCCTGGGCCGCTGTCGGGGTCCGGCCCGGCCCGACCGGGCGTGCTTGTAACGGGCACCGTGAGGGCACCGCTCCCGTCCCGCTCCGCCGAGCGCGGAGTATCTGGAGGCGGCGTGTGTGGGATGAGAGGCTGGAGCGAGCCCTCCCGCGATCCTCTTTGCCCTCGCTGCGAAGCTCTGCCGCGAAGTGTAAACCCCCGGGGCTGGCTATTGGCGTCTCCTCAAATAAGCAGCAGTCAGCTCAGAACGCTCTTGAAGCTTCTGCTCTTGCGTTTGGTGCTGCAGTCGTTTTGGCACCGCTGAAATGCTCGTAGTTTTTAGTGTTTTCTGTTATTTCTCTCCCAAATACGTACTTTTCCCTCTTCTCCTTCCCCTTTCAAGATCAAAAGAGCTGTTTACATTTAACTGATGGTTAATCGGTATTCTGGAGCTTACCTGAGTATGAGTGTAAAACGCCAGTGTTAATCTTTCTGCTTCACTGTTGGCAGATTTCTCGGGGAAATATATTTAGTGTTTGTGGGCATGCACTTGTAATGCATTTTTAAGGCTTAGTAACGTATTTTTTTTATAGATCTGACATCAATTTAACCTCCAAAGTTGTAGCGTGATCTAACTTGAAGTTTCATGATTGACTTATATAGAAGTAATATAGTTACCTCTTTCATATTATAAATGTTTTATATTATATTTACTTACTTTGGCAGGAAATAGCTTTAGAGATGGGAGCCAGAATGCTGAGGATTATGAGGAAATTTTCGTTGAATGTACTGAAGTCACCAAGCTTCTGTGGTGAGGTAAGCTTTTTCTCAAATTCTGATACTTCATTTGTTAGCAAAAAAAATACTCAGGTTACTCTGAATAGCCTTTTCTTAGGGCCCCCACCCCCACTTTCTTTTAAAAATTGCTATTTAAAGAGAATGCCTCATTTCATATTGGAATTGGACTTCACACAAGCTGGAATGTGTAAGTTGAATTTGGAGGTTTTCTGTGAAGTTTTTTTGTTCTCTGTGATTTTGATTACCTAACGTTTACCATTGTTAAATTTATATTGTTTACTCAAATAGCTAGAGATACTTAAAATACTGTGGCTACCAACAACATGGTTTGATGCTGTCACAGATTTTTGCTGGACTTCTCAAATAAGATTGGGATTGGACTTGGTTTAAACCTCGGTGCTACCATACTCATGCTTCTTCCAAATACCTGGTATTTTGAGCTTATTAGTGTCTAACAACAGGATCAGTTCCTGTAGATTTAATTATTTTTTTTTAGTTTACTTTTTTACAACTGGCAAAAAGGTTACTACAAAGTAATTATTTGTAATTATTCCATATGATTTTGTATTTTTTTCCTTGTAAGAGTGTGTATTTCAGGAAGACAAAAATGAGACTCATAAGTGTGACACCACGAAACTGCAATCTAAGAAACTACAGCTCTCCACCGGGTATGTTTAAACTTCCTAAATTTATATTCCCTAAATTGTGTTTTATTGTGTTCATTTGGTCATTATAGAATCATAGCATCATTTAGGTTGGAAAAGACCTTTAAGATCATCGAGTCCAACCATTAATGGAGTGAAAACAGAGCCATTAAAAGGTTCAGGGACTGGAAATAAGTGTTTTGTATTGCTGCTGTTTTCTCAGTAGATGTATGGTATAAAGCTTTTAGAACATAAGAAAAGAAACCATCCAGATGTATAAGAAGTCAGGTCAGTTGTGATGTGTGCTGGAACACAGTTGTCTTCAACAGTGGAATGTTTTGTTGTTGCATCTGCAGAGTAAGATTTTACTGTGCAGATGATGCTTTTCTGTGTTGGCATTTTCCTTTTGTTTCTAAATTGCAGCTGCTTTGAAGAGGTGTGTTTGTTGTTTTTTTTAAGAGGGAGAGATGTACTGAAAATTACACACATATCTTTAGAAATTTGGGGTGGTAGAGATTACAGCTTGTCACGAGTTGTGGCTCGGAGTATTTTCGTATTTTTTTTAACAAGTTTTTTAGAAGTTTTCTCAAATATGTTTAATTTTGTTAAAATCTATCATTTCTACATTGGGATCAGTTTTACAAATTGTTACTTTGTTTTGTTTTGTCTTCAGGAGGTGTTAAGTCTCTGCGATCTGTCATTAATCCTCATATATCCAGGTACATCATGCCAGCTTATTTTTTTTCAGATATAACTGACAGTCAGTGCCAGTGCTTCTGAAAAGCCTTCTGGCATCTCAGTATAGAATGGTTGTTGGTGTCAGAGAAGTCTTGGACTGTTTACATCATCAGAACCAAAACTGAGCTCTTAGGAAGCTCCAAATCCATGGTGGTTGCTGGGAGCTCAACTGGAAGGAAGGCATGTTGTGGCCAGTGGACCACTGCAGTGGGCAGGGCTGTGCACTTTGTGTTCATGGGAGCACTCAGCTGCTTTAGATAATGAAGGCAAGATAATTAGGGGCTAAGCTGCCAGAGGAATGGCTTGGGGGTGAAGTTCCCTGTGAAGACTGCTTCTGTGCTGAGGGCAAATGGAGCTAGCATTACTGGTGAACGGGGAGGCTGATTGCAAGCCTGTGGTGCACAGAGCAAGTGAAGCAGTTCTGGAAGCTACTGGAGAGGTACTTCAGAGAAGGTCTTGGCTGAACAGAGTCAAGGAGAACTTCATAGATGTTATACTTGTAATGGATTGTTTCAGGCACCAGGGGTTAAGGATTGGGTGGACAAGAGGGTGAAGGGGCTGCTTTTGTCTGCGGGGAGGGGAGATGGGTGAGTATGAGGCCAGGAAGTGGCCTTCCTCTGGAGTGAAGCATGGAAAACTGTTCCAAAGCTCTTCATTTCTATTGATTTGAAGAAAATCCACCATTTCAATACTAATGTACTTCAGTATCAGAACATACACCATATCAGATATACGACAGAGGAAAAAAATGTTATTCATCTTATATGCTATTCTTGGTGAATGCTAATTGTTTGTGCAAATAACAGTATCACTGAATTAAGAAAAAATGCTGTGGTAAAAGCAACGTTCTTGCTTTATGCAGAATCCGAAACATTGGCATTATGGCCCACATCGATGCGGGGAAAACTACGACGACGGAGAGGATGCTGTATTATTCCGGGTATATAAGAACACTTGGAGGTTAGAAATGCTTTTTGTATTTCTGTAGGCTTGTGAGATTTAATAGTATACAATGACACACAATGCAGTTAAAGGTTGCTGGTGGAATACTTTTAGCTTAGAAGCCAGTTCAAACCTTTTGACTTTTTAAGTTTAATTTCCTGTTCTCTACTGTGTATGAGAATAGTAGAAGACATTAGGCTTGTGGAGCGGTTAGCTTGGTGGCCTCCCTGTTCAAAAATGTGGAACTGCTTCTCTTTTCATTAAAAGTTGAAATAAAAAACAAACCCAAACAAAAAGCTACAAACAAATCCCAAGCTCTTTGTTTTGGGTTTTGTTTTTTGTTGTTTGTTTTTTTCTTAATTACCAAATTTTAAAGTGTCAGTCACATTCCATAGAATGAGTGCAGTCAGGTTTTTTAAAACTATAATTTGTTCATGATTTTGGGCTTTGCTTCAGTTTTTAAGATTCTCATGGTGTTAATAAAGTTAAGCATTAAAAAAAAAAAAAAAAAAGTTGTTGGAATTGCTTGTCTTCAGTTCTTCAATTTACAGAGCATTGGTTGCCTCGAAAGTTTTCACAGCTAGTTTTCATAGCTTATGCATGTATAACAGGGACAGTATTTCAAAATCTCCTTCAGCGTCTGTATTCCAAGACAATTTCAGCTTTTGAATTCTTTGCCTGCCCAGCTGTAATCCTGCTTCCTGTTCACAGATGTTGATGATGGAGACACTGTGACAGATTTTATGGTACAGGAGCGGGAACGTGGTATTACCATTCAGTCTGCTGCTGTTACATTTGACTGGAAGGACTACAGAATCAATCTGATTGACACCCCAGGTATTATGCTTTAGCAGTACTCACATTAAATCATAGAATCATAGAATATTAGGGGTTGGAAGGGACCTAGAAAAATCATCTAGTCCAACCCTCCTGCCAGGGCAGGATCACCTATATCAGATCACAGAGGAACATGTCCAGGCGAGTTTTGAATGCCTCCAGAGAAGGAGACTCCACA
>WTSP01005403.1:0-14164 GCA_025331215.1 Actenoides lindsayi | reverse complement strand
GAGAAAGGCAGGATTCTCACCGAATATTGTGAGAACCAGAGAAAATCCCTCTGCTAGCAGCTTTTCAGCATCCACACTGCCCCATTCCTCTTGCCCATCTTGGTTCCTCTGAGTGGCATCTCTGCCCTTGAGCAGATTCCCCTAGTCTGCTGTCACTTGAACACTTAATGAGAGTGCACTTTGACACATCCTCCAGGTCACCGACAGAGATTTTAAACAGGACAGGTCGCAGGACAGACTTGTGGTGCTCCAGTTGTTACCAGCCTCCAGGTATAGTATGTCTGATTAATCACAACCTGACCATTAAACCATTTTTTTACTTATCTAGCTGTCCATCCATCCAGCCTATAACATCCTAACTCGGATACAAGAATACAATGTCAAAAGCCTTACTGAAGTCAAGGTAAATAATCTACTCTGCTCTCCTGCTGCCTACAAATCTAGCCATTTTATCACTGAAGACACTCAGGCTGGTCAGGAATGGTTTACCATACATAAATCCATGCTTGCCTTCTCTTTCACATGTTAAAAAACATGTTCCAGGAGAATTTACTTCATGATTGACTCCAAAATAACACAAAGGCTTGGGAGAATTTATTGAAGACTAAGGTAAAGAAGGCACTGGGTACCTCAGCCTTACCTGTGTCCATCACTACTAAATGACGAGCTCCTTTCAGCAATGATCCAACACTTTTCACAGAATCACAGAATGGTAGAGGTTAGAAGGGACCTCCAGAGGTCATTTAGTTCAATGCTCCTGCCAAACCAAGCTCAGCTAGGCTGCCCAGGACCGTGTCCAGGCAGGTTGTGGAAGTCTCCAGAGAAAAAGACTCCACAACCCCTCTGAGCAACCTGTTCCAGTGCTCATCACCCTCACAGTAAAGAATTTTTAACTCATGTTCAGATGGCACTTCCTGTGTTCCAGCTGGTGTTCGTTGCCCTTTGTCCTGTCACTGGGCACCACTGAAAAGAGACTGGCCCCATCCTCTTGACACCCACTCTTTAGACATTTATAAACATTGATAAGATCCCTTCTGTCGTTTCCAGGATAAACAGGGGGGCTCTCGGCCTTTTCTCATGAGAGAGATGTTCCAGTTCCCTAATCATCTTCATATCCTTCTGCTGGACTCTCCAGTAGTTCTCTGTCTCTCTTGAACTGGGGAGTCCAGAACTAACACGATACTCCAGATGTGGACTCACAAGGACAGAGCAGAGGGGGAGAAGAACCTCCCTGATCCTGATGGTCACACTTTTCTTAAAGCACCCCAGGATACCATTGGTCTTGGCCACAAAAGCACACTGCTCATTCATGGTTAACTTGTGCACCAGGGCTCCCAGGTCCTTCTCCATAGCGCAGCTTTCCAGCAGGTTAACCCCTAATCTGTGCTGCTGCCTGGTATTATTCTTCCCCAGGTGCAGGTTTCTAGACAATTTTTCCTTAAGTCATGTTCCTTATTCACGTTCTTTTCCTTATTCATGTTTTCAGCACTAAGTTTGTATAAAGCTGCACGGTTATGTATTTTGGTTCTACCGGATGTGAAGCAGCTGCTTTCTAGAGTTTATCATTTAAATTAAGACCTGGCATAAGCTCTCTACCAAGAAGACAGCACTCAGTCTAGTGACAATCATGACAAACACTCATCAAGTCTCTGGGTTTCTTGTTTGTATTTATATTGCAATTTCATTTACGTTTAGACTGAATATTCTCTAGGGCAAGGATCAGGTTTTTACTGTGCTTGCACAGTGATATGCTTTGACTAGTTATGAACCAGGATAAAGGTCACAAGAGATGGTGCACATACATGGTAATATAAACACTAAAGGATAATAAATCTTTTCCTTTTTCCGAGTATCTTTTAGCTGCTCTACATACCTCCTTGCAAATGATCTCCCCAATGGAAGACAACATTGGTTCAGTAAGAACCGGTGACTGAAATAAGCAAGTAACAAGGTGAAGCACAACAGAAAAGAATAAAGTTGTACAGAATAAGGGCTCAAAGACATTGGGCTTTATCAGAAAAAGACAGGAAATTCATCTTAAAAACCAGAAAAGTAAAGGACTTTAAAAGGAACATTAAATAGCACTATTAATATTGGGTGGCCACAGAACTAAGATTACAGAAAGTAGACTTCTGGTACAAAAAGAAGATGAAGAATACCAGTAAATGCTTAAGGTCAACACAGAGATTCAGACTGAGGTTTTTAAGGCAGATGACTATAAACATTTCATGTTAAATAAATACACCCAGAATCCTCTATACAACCAGGAAAATACTGCAGTTGTCAAGGTGACAAGATTACAGCTCAAACTACCGACAAAACTTTGGCAAGCAAGGGAAGTTGAGGACTCCAGAGTCAACAGGCTCTATGCTTTTAGGAGTATGTTCAAACGGGTGTCTCAAGGCTCCACGAAGCACCATCAAGACAGAGAAGAAAATCAATTATGGACTCGACAATGTGCAAGGAAGGACTGAATAACCGACCCTTTACCTACAGAAAACCTCCTGCATAATTAGTTGGCGTTGCTAATCACACATGCTCAGTTTCTTGAGGGTATACACGCTCCGAGGCTCCTGTATTGTCCTCACAAGAGAGGTTTTATTTTCGCATTGTTAAGCGGTATTTCCCGTTGATCCGTGCCTCGAGCAGAAAAGGAAGCTGAAGCGGAGGGAGAGCACAACCCGCTCCCCACGGCCACGGAGGCCGGGCACCGCTCAGGTCCCAGGCCCGCGTCAGCCCCTCCCCGGGGGCGATTTCCACACCACGGCGGCACCTGCGGCCACGTCTCTGCGGGCCTGGGTTCGCCGCCGCCCGGGCAGGGCGCACGGACGGCCCCGTGCCCCACACCGGGGCCAGGCCCCCTCGGCAAGAGCTACGGCCAGAGGCCCCCAGGGCCCCGCTCCCCCGGCCCCGCCGTTGCAGAGGCAGCTGAGCGGCGTCCCAGCGGCCGCCGGGGCAGGGGGAGGAGGAGGAGGCCGCCGTCTCGTTGCCGGGAGACCCAAGCCGGGTGAGAGGGCGCGAATCCCCCGGCGGAGGCGAGGCGGCGCGGAGACGCCCACATCCCGCCCCGGGGCTCCGCCGGGAGCGGCGGGCAGGAGCCCCCGGCTGCAGCGTGAGGCTGGCCGCCCACCCGGCCCCCGGGAATGGCCGCTGCCGCGCCGTCCGACGAAGACCGTGGGAAGCCACTCACCTGTCTGCTTTTCCCGGATACCGGCCGCCATTTTCCTGCCCCGCCAGCCCGGCCGCGGCGCCCCGCCCACTGCCGTGTACGCAGCCGCCGGACGACGTGGCGGCCCGTAGGGGGCTGGGGGATGGCTCCCGGCCGAGCCCCGCCCTTCTCCGCCCCTGCCCCGGCGCCGCCAGGTGCAGCAGACCCTCCCCGTCCCGGGGGAGTCGACCCCGGCCCCTCAGGGAGTGTCATTAAGAAACTGCATCTTAGAACGTAAAATTTTGGGCCGGGCCTTAAAAACAAACAAACAAACACACACACACACACAAGTCGAGATCTTTCGGAGGGGTGGGTAGGGGTAGGGGTGGGGGGTGCCCCTTTTTTCCACCTTTTTTTTTTTTTTTCTCCCTGCAAGAATTCGCATTAAGTTTTTGCTCTAATCTTAAACTGGATTTTCACGAAGAGAGTACAAACACTCCCCCGAAAACAGGTTCGGTGCAACCAGGGCAGGGGGGAGGCGCTTGGAATAACTACATGAAGAGCACTGACACTTCAAAAGCAGGCAGCTATTTACAAATAATAAAGGTGTAGTCAGTAATCGAAAAAGGACAAGAGGGGAAGAAGTTTGGTTGTTTCTGCCTTACGTAGGACATAGCAACACCTTACAGGGGGAAGAGCCCTGCTCACCCTCACTCCAGTTTTGGGTACAAAACTATCTGGATAAATACACTAGAGCTGTAATACAAAGGTGTAGAGAGGTACACAAATATAACTACTGAAAGTAGCAATAATGCTTCTAGGGCTAAACCCCATGAAATCACTGAAATGAAAACACTGAAGTTATATATTTATTCCAACAGTAATTAACCCTTTATTGCACTTTAAAGATATACATGAGTTATTTCCCCACAGTTCCCGATTATTTCAACACTGATGCTACATCTGTCAAATATGATGTTGCCTGAAGATGCAAAATTTCAGGCATTGATCCTGCAGTTCAAGTTAGACCTAAAAGTATTTACAAAATTTACTTTGTGTAATATTCTAATTATGGTTAATAGGAACACTAAGCAATATAATAAATCAGATGGTTTCAGGATGAACGTTAATATTTTGACAATTATTTTCTGTGTACATTACTTGACATTTCAGAAGTTTTTGTAGTTTAATTTTTTCTTTTACCCAACTAGCAATTCTCTTAAGTAAAAACCAGTAAATCTTGAGCTTTAAAATGCTCTCTCATATACAGAACCAAGATAAACTTTAAAAGCATATTCTGTAGCCTCTGGTTGCATTTCTTTCTATTTAAATATGATTTTTCTTATACTGTTTTCAAGAAGCATACACAAAGTGTGAGAATGAATTAATGACTAATACTCTGCTCTATGTTTTAACATCTTCATAATATATGGATATAAGCTCAGAGCAACTGGGGAGATATGAGAAATCAAACATGCTATGAATGTCAGCAGCTTTTTCTAGTAAGCATGTTTGCCATGAGTGGAAGCAAGCCACAGAAATTTTTATCCCCTGGTTTTTCAAACAGATCTAAAATACTTTTTTTTTTTCCTTTAAATTATCTATGCTTTATTAAGGAGACCATACTAAACCCACTAACACTAATCTAATATTGGTTACTAAAAAATGATCACTCATAGAAAACAAATAGCTTATTTGACCTGCTAATTCCAGATGGAAGCTTAGTTTGATGCTGAGACAGCGGGGTGAAATTCTTTGGCCAAGCACAAAGATGACTGCAGTTCTCCTGGGGCCCTGACATCTTGTAAAAGATGTTAATGTCTATAAAAACATATTTAATACACAACAGCTAATGTATATGCAATTATTATCCTTGTGTTACAGACATGTTGAAAGATAGCAACATTCCCAACTTCCAGATGTGCCTCAGGTTAAAGTTTATCAAGTAGTTTTCATTTTATGTAATATTGCACTTCAGTGACCTGCTACAGCAATTAAAAACCCAATGGTCATTATAGCTACAGAAATTGCTCTTACAGTTTCCTTGCTCTTACACTTTACAGACAAGAGAGATCTTTATGTTTTGACAGATTGGAGGTCAGCTTATTCAATGGAATTTTAATGAACAGAGTAAATTTAAATTTGGTCTATATAAATAAATGCTGAAAATGAGCAGAAGAAAGTTCCTCTCCATAGCAGAGCACAGGAATACAACTTGAACATATGAAGGATTATGTTAGAATGTCTAGAAAGAGCTGATCAAACTGACAAGAAAGAAAATCACAACTTGTCCTGAATGTATACACATCAGTATTTGAAAATTGGAGCATGTTCCGTGTAAGAAAAATATTTTCAAGCAGTATTAGATTAGAAGATTTTACAAATTCCATGTTTTGCTATAGTATTGTATAGCAGATAGTTTTAAAGTCAACATTTCTCACAGCTGCCAAATAACCTATCAACTGCTGAATTCAGAACTAAAAATGTGTGAACACTATTTTTACCTCAGATACTTTTTGAAGCCTTATATTCACATTAATTTATTTTTCTGTTGAAGGTTTTAAAATGCAGTTTGAGTTTCAAGTTATAAGCCATTTCCCTTGCCACTGCAGGTACCACAGGTACTTTGTCCTTTAGAATTATCCCCACTCTGCTTGCTACTTCTGCAAGTTCTGTACTTCCCGTACAGAAAAACAACATAACATTACAGAAGATGTTTATCTCTATAACTATGCAAGAAAAAGAAATACTGGAATGGGTACACCACTCACTTTTAAAATATAATACTCTATCTGCAGGAGATTCATTGTTATGTTTTAAAATATGAACACAGAAGATGAATCCTTATGCGAATTTGCAACAAACCACCTTCCCTATAATGGTAACAGACAACTCTGAGGGGCAAGAATATCAAGAAGTTATTGGCACTGTGTGTTCAAAATTATGCAAAGATGACAAACATGAAACATTATTGGAGAAAAAAAAATAAAAATCACAAGAATAAACAAGTCAAATGACACTCTCCAAGAGCTCATCCACTTATTTTAAAGGGGACTTGAATATGCTTTTGGCTTAGAACCAGAAAAATGCCACTAACCCTGTCGTAATTTCAAATACTCTTAAATTTCTAACAGGACTTCAATGAGAATAGATGTTTTAGCAGTTAGAAAACAGTGAGAAATGCCTGACCTAAGCCTTGTAATAATGTACTTAAGAGACTTTGAAATAAAAAAAATAAAGCAATAAAAATGTGACATGCATGCTTTTGTTACCCAGTGATTAAAATAGGTCTGTCTGAAAAGATTTAAAAGAATGATCTAAGAAGGATCCGAAGAGGGTGAAAGAGAAGCTTGTAGCAGTTTAAGATTTCAAAATACCTGCATATTATTAAATGATCTGAGTAATTACCCATCTGCCTCTTTGCCTTTAACCCTTTATAGCATGGTTGCAAATCTAGTGAATCTTGACCGCCACTTCCACAGTTCTTGAGTTGCAGTATGCTACTATGTAATTTAGCATTTAGTAATATAATTTTTTAATTAAGATGAACACTGCGATAAACCATAAACCAGGACCTGAAAACAAATTACTCTGGTGTTTTGTTTTTTTTAGGAGCACCTACCCATTTATGATTTATTGTGGATGTACTTTCTTGCCAAAGCATTCAGAAGTAAAGCAGTCTTGCTTGTATTTTCAATTAAACCCAAGCTGTATTAATAAAAAAACTGTACAATCATTTTTCCATATTCTGAACAATAAGAATACATATAGAAATATACAGATATCTATCTATATACATCTATGGCACAACCAATTTGGGTGGTCAAACTGATGGGGGAAAATAGTAACTTCAAAAGAGACCTGCATACATTTAAAAAAACCTGTACTTGAATGTCTTTTTAGTTTTAGCTTTAGTATTAGTAACATTAAAGTGTTACCATATAGGAATTTTGCTACTTATCTTCTACGGCTTAATGATACTTATAAAAATACTGCAGAATTTAAAATCTGTTTTATACAGTTGAAGTTGCTCAGAATGCACCTACAATTGAGCACGAAGAAATAGACTAAAAGCTAGAAAAGTGTCAGGCACTGACAATCTTGATAGTTTAGTTTAACAAATAGTTTTAGTGCATAGTTCTATGAAAATACTGACTTCCAGTAAGAACGAAGCAACAGGTTCTAATGAGCAACAAATTCTTACTCTCATACATTACATTATGTCTAACTAGTACATTTCATTTTGAAAGACCACTTGTTGCATATTTAAGATTTACTTCTAGTTTTTACTATTTTGGCTATAATTAGAAAAATAACATATAACAGTAGAATGCAGAAATGTGTGCAAATGTAAAGGATTTTAACAACTGAAACTCAAGTTCAAAGGGATTTTGTTCTTGTGCCACATTATTTTGCCTGCCTTTTCTCCAGACTAATTATATTTTAATGCACTAACCACAATGACCTAAAACTCCCAAGTTTCTTAACTTTCATACGTTTGTATGAGTCATCCAAACAAACAAATCACCTGTAGAAAAACAATTACTGAAAAAACATACATGGAACAACTGAAGAACTGCATCACAGTTTTAGTTGAGACAAAGCTCTACAGCAGTTATCTTTAAAAATGTACCCGATTTGACTTTGATAAATAAGTTACTGAAGTATGCAGTACAATCAACATACTTACCTGTGGCAAATAGCTAGAATGTTACAGCTTGGAAACATTTCATACCTGTCTACAGCAAAAGTAGACATATAAAGTACTTCTGCAAAGATACTGCGGACTCCTAAAGCCAGCTTCAAACAGGAAAATAGTTCAATAGATAAAAGTGTATTTTACTGTGAAAATTATTTTCTGTCTTAGAAAATTAGTAATTTTAGCATCTCTTTGGGGGAAAAGGCTGAGAGCATGCTGTCCAAAAACATAGTAGCAATTTGCAAGCAGACATTCCTGCAGAAAATTGACGTTTCAAGCATTCAGTTTAGTAGCAAAAATATTTATTCTCTTGCAACTTTTAGTGTATTGCTGATGGTGAACTCCATATTCTTTTTAAACTGCTCGTATGTCTCTGTTATAGGGAGCTCTAAGCAATTAAGGAATCTGTTTCCAACGGGATACCTTATATGCAAAAATTTAATAGTAGGTTCAGGATCAAAACCAATGGGCGGTATAGAAAGAGAGCCTGTTGCGAAGAACAGAATATCCTCCAGTGTCACTACAGACTCACCACCTTAAAAAAAAAAATAGGATTAGGTTGTATCATTCATTTCTTATTACCCATAAATCATTATCCTGCATGTTAAGTGTTAAAGGGAAAACAAAACTGAAATGAGGAAAGCCCAGATCAAATATGCAGCTATATGTCCAAATAAGAAAAGTTTTGGCAAGAAAAACCCACTTGGGTTAGTTCTGGAAAATTTCAAGAGAATAGAAAAAAAATTCCATACTCTTCTGCAAGAAGACACCTACCTGTTTTCTACCTGTTTTTTGAGATACACTAGTTAGTAAGTTCACAGCAAAGCTGAAGAGAGGGCATTAAAGGATTTTCCTCTGCTGCTTTGCACATTATGTGGATTTTTTGTTTTGTGGTACTTGTGTTTTTCTTTTAAACAACCAACCAACAAAATACCTCACAGGAGTTCTAGTACTCATCGTACAGATATTTATCCCTCTCAATTTTGATTATAATTGGGCAACAATTTTAGAAATAATTAGTAGGGAAGAGGGGGAAGAAGGAACAATTAGGAACTAACTGACCTCAAAACTTTCATTTTTTTACCCCAGTGAATTCTAAAAACTAAACCCTGTATGTATAGCAGCAGCTGAATACACTGAACAGGGAAAGGGAAAGAGGAAAAAAAGAAAAATTACTTACTTTCCACATCTTGCAAATAACCCAGCCAAAAATCAGCACCTTCAACTTTATTTATATCTGATGCGGAATGGATTGTAAAGAGATCACAAATAGCTTCTGCTGAAAGTCTTTCGGGTTTGTGGCACAATATACTAGAGAACTCTTCCGGATACATTTGCATTTTCTCTAGCACACCGAGAGTTTTTAAACCTTGCCTAAAACTAGGAGGGGGGGGAAACAAATTAACAATCAAACATCAGAAAGCCAGTAGGTAACTAATTGTACTGTATGTTTTATAAAGCTGTAAAACTGGACATAATAAGTTTCCCCATCTGTGGTCTCCAAATCTTGTCAATAAAATAAAATTAGTATGTACACCACGATCTTGGAAAACGCATTTAATTCTCATTTTAACAATTTAAGTGTTTCTGTGGACTTTTTTGGGCAGATGAAAGAAATACTAGTGATATGCAGAAATTAACTTTATTTCCTGGTACTTGACTGTATGAGCAGGGTTGGTTTTTTTTAGTTTTTATGTAAAAACACACTGAATTTCTTTCTTACAAACATCTCTTGAGAACACATTTTAAATTGCTTGTCCCTATGCAAAATGAGGTGTCTTATAGCCTTCACTTGGCTTCTGCAGTCTGCACATGTTCATATCCTAATATTTCTCTCTGTGGCAAATGCAGATAACAGTATGCTGGGCTGCATTAGGAATCACGGTGCCCAGTAAGTCAAGGGAGGTGATCCTTTCTCTATGGATCAGCACTGGTAAAGCCACACTTGGAGCACTGTGTCCAGTTCTGGGCTCCCCACTATAAAAGAAACTTAGACATACTGGAGAGAGCCCAGCAGAGAGCCACTAAGATGATTAAAGGACTGCAGCATAACCCTGTGAGGAGAGGTTCAGAGGTCTAGGACTGTTCAGCCAGGAGAAGAGAAGGTTCAGGTGGAATCTCAATGTGAAGTACCTCAAGGGAGTGTACAAAGAAGTCAGAGCCAGGCTTTTTTCAGCAGTGCCCAATGACAGGACCAGAGGCAATGGGCACAAACTGAAATGCAGGAGGTTCCACCTGAACATAAGAAAACTTTTTTTTTTTACTGTGAGGGTGACTGAGCACTGACACAGGTTGTCCAGATAAGCTGTAGAGTCTCCATCCTTGGAGATATTTAAAAGCTGCCTGGACACAGTCTCGGGCAACTGGTTCTAGGTGGCCTGGCTTGAGCAGCGTGTGGTAGACAAGACAACTTCCACAAGTCCCTTCCAACCTACACACCAATCCAGTTCTGTGATTTAACTACTTTTTTGGTTTTTGTTTTGTTTGAGCTTTCTTTAGTGTTGGTTGTTTGCTTAAAAAAAAAAAAACAACAACACAGGTAACAACAAAAAAAATCCCAACCAACACCACTCTGCAGGTTGAAGAAAAATTCACTAGTTACTGTGTACTGGGTAGCAACACTTAAAGCAACTGGCTTTACAATTTAACCACCATATTAAATAAAATTGTAATTCTGATTTGTTTACTCAATTCTTAGGTATCGATACTCTGAATCAGTGAAATTCAGAATGAACATGTCAAAAATGTACAGTCAGTGGTGTAGAACATTAACAACTAAAGTGACTAACTCTTTATTTACTCTCAGTCCTTGATATTGACAAGCCAATTCTTGCTCTCCTTACTTTTGCATATTTTAAGCTTATCTCCAAAAATGCACAAAACTGTGTTTTCCTGTAAACAAACAGGCTACTTACTACATTATACTTTTTAACTGACTACTTTTTTAATATGATACAGATTGGTTAAAATATGCCACAGAAGGCCTTGGCTGAAAGACTAATCACTCAATTTTTTTTTAAATCCTCACATTCAAAATTCATTTTCATAGCTCTTGGAGATTCAGTTGATTGAATTTTGTCAAAGGTAACACCATAAACATGTTAACTATAAATCCAACTATACTTGGAAAAGTTAGCAACCAATGTCTTTTTACTGAGCAGATGAAGAATACAAATTGGAAGTAAGGTCAGAGGCCAATCAGAAAAAAATTTTCAATGGCTGCAGCTTTCCCAGTTCTTTGAAGTCATCACTATCTCATGGAGACACCAATGCAGTGCTTACTTTCTAACTAGGGCAACTTATGCTTTTGAACATTATTGGTCTCCTAATGGCACACAAACTCCTTAAGTAGGACTCTGGAAGACTCATTTAAATTCTGAATTTATGTTTTAACACTTCTACAATTTACAAAATCTAAATTTGAGCATTCTGCATTAAAAATGAACACAAGCTAGACACGTTTTATAGCACAAAGGTCTTGGTCATGGTATAGTTTACGCTGTGAATCTGCCCTCTTTAGAAGATTGAAAAAGGCATGTGACCAAGGAGAAGTGGAACAGGGCAGACATGCAGAGAAACAGTTAAACTGAAAGACTGAAATTAACTAGTTAACATTTGCTACTTAATCCACTGAAAGTTACAGTACATTTCATTGGTTTAAATGGAGAATAAGTAACAAGATGTGGAAGTTAATTTTAGCAACATACTATTTAGTGTTTCAGTGAGGGGAAAAAAAGATCAAAGTAGTTTGAAAATTTAAACAAAACAAACCTTTCTAAGGGTGAAGTAATTCTCTTGATTACATGATGAATCAATATGTCATTCACCAGCATATCCTTATCACACAAAGCTGTTATAGGTCTTAAACATCCAGCAGCAGCAAGGAACTCGTAACAGTCATGTATCGTAGACTCTAGGCTGGACAGACTATTTGCATATTTTATCTGTAATAGAAAGGAAAAGTTAGGAATTTGTTTACTGTGTGTCCATGCATGTATAGATGTTTATCTACATAAAAATAAGCTTCCTAAGTTGAACTGAAGTTATATTCAATAAGCCCTTCTATCACCAAATATAGCCTTGAACAACAATTTGCCAATAAGTTTAGTTTTATTTACCATTTTTATTGTTTGTGCTACATCAACATCAGCAACATCTTCCAAAGCTGGCTTCACATTCTCTGGACCATAGACAAGACAATTGAACAGCGTTTTGGAAAAGAAGCCAGGAGATGGGCCACCATGAACCAGAGAAACTGCAATCATTTTACCAGCTTCAAAATAAAGATTCTCTTTTACAGCTGCAAATGAAAAATAAAAAAATTTACTATATATACATAAAAATGTGTGAATTTTTTTTTATACATACAATAGTCTCATAATGCAAATCCTTCTTACGTTAGGAGATGCAAGAAGTGAGGTTTGCTGTCTTCTGATGGTTGAAACAATAAAACTAGTATATTTTTTTCATAGGAGTACCATATTGTTTTACTTCAACTTTTCAGTCACTATCGAGGTTTAGGAGATGTGCATTGGGAACGATGAGGAAGTTACATTTAATTTTGAAGCTTTAGGATGCAAAGAAGCTAACTCTGGGTCTTTAGAAAGCATACTACCAGAGATAACATTCTAGACATTTGAGGAAAGGAAAATAAGCGAACACTGAAGAAAGAAATTCGCTTGTAGAGAACAAATAGATTAGAAGTTCCAAGTCTAATTATATGCTGTATTTTTTCCTTGGCTGTCATCAACTTTTCTAACTAAACCTTTTTTTTTTTTTTTTTTGTTATTAGAAAACTACACCCCATCCCCCTTTAGAATTGAAAAGCAAACAAAAAAACCACACATGCACAAAAAACCACAAACAAACAAAAAACCAACCACACACCCCACAACACTCACCAAAGAAAGAACACAAAAGTTTCTATCCATCAGGACTATAGTTGTGAACTGACAATCATACTGGCTGAAGATTTAAAAACCTTTCAAGTCACGTAATTCTTAATGTATTTTTAGACAAAGTATTTAATTACCTTGAAAATCAAGGGACAAGTTCTTCGCAGAAGAGCCCACAAATAATGATGAATTCTGAAGATGAAGCATTAATATTTGGAAAAAATCGTATTTTGATGCAGCAGAAGAATCTGTCTTTGGTCTATTTTTGCAGTTTGTGAACTTTATTTCAATGGTGTTTGTAGGACTGAAGCTGCGCCGTCTAAATCCTTTTAAAGCACTATTCCAGATATTTTCTGCATTGATGTTAAGCCTTGTAGTTTTTGTATTAACTTGTAGCTTTAATTCCTTCAATATATTGGAAACTTCAGTTCTTTGCTGTCTCAAGTGCCTAGAAGAAAAATGAATATATTTTCAGATTAAATCTATGATTCATAATTAGCAACAGCTAAGAGGAAACATCCTAAAATCTAGTAAAAAACCCACTTCTTTAAATACTTTGGTACATATAGGTAATTGTCTAAATTCTATCAGTAAAATAGTTGGTACATATTCTTCAAATTTTAGCTCTATATAGCAGATTTTTCAAGTACCTCCAAGAACATAGTGCCAAAGAATTCTCACACCATCATGCTACGTTTGAAGAACGTGAAATGAATGAGAAATTGAAGAACTTATCACATTTGTGTTAGAGATATTTTGCAACCAAATTAGAATACGCTGTCAACTATTCACTGAAAAGACACCAGCCTAAGTAAGACTCCTTTGTTTTTTAAGTTGCAAGCAAAACTATTTCAAATACCCTACCTACTAGAAGTAACTAATTCCCTCATCAGAATTTTTTCACATACTGAATTCATAAGGACATACTAGCAACAAAACTAAGAATTTGGTTTCCTTAACCTGAATATTCTATACAAAAGCATGTTATTTTACCACTTAATTTTATCATAACCACAAACTATTTCTATAGTACAAATGCAAAAAACCTTGAAAATTCAGGACCTATACGACTTGAGGAAAGTGATTAGGATTCTTTTTATTCCCTCTTTTCTAAAGAACATCTAGCCAGGCTTCAGTAAAGACAAATATGCATTTCTAGGTTTTGATCCAATCACTACAGGTATCATACTTTTCTCCTCACTCCACTCTAGTATGCGGAAACAGCAGAAGCCTTTATCAAGTTATGAGTTCAGCTGTTCAGAGTACTCAGTCCATTTTTCCAGGGACTATATATATACACACAAATATATATAGCCACTATACATATATACACCCCCCCAGCACCACCCGCAGCGCCCGGCGCCTCTGCCACTCGTGACCGGGCTACGATTGGGTGGTTTATTAATTATATTAAAATAATAA
>WTSP01005402.1:0-57529 GCA_025331215.1 Actenoides lindsayi | reverse complement strand
CTCTAGTGGGAGGTGTCCCTGCCCGTGGCAGGGGGGTTGGAACTGGATGAGCTTTAAGGTCCCTTCCAACCCTGACAATTGTATGATTCTATGATCAACATTTCTCAACACCACGAGAGGGAACAAACTTTCCTAAAAATAAAATGCATTTCCCTCACACCTGTTGCCACACCCTATCCAACTCTGCTTCATTCTTTGCCAAGAGAAGCATCAACTAAAGTGAAGCTCTGTTGATGGGATCTGATTTCTTCAGGATATCCTCAGCCTCTGATTAGAAACTGGAAGGAGGTACTCTCACTATATACTCACTTGCCAAAAGTGGCTTCACCAGACAGCATTGGCTCTCAAGCTCTGATGACCATGGATTACTGGAGAAATCTGTCCACCTTCTCACATCAGTCAAGATAATACCCGAGTTCTTTATAAATGCAAAAAGAAAGAAATAGAAACCTGTGGAGATACCTGAGGGAGCAGGGAGGATCCTTCTTGCTACTTACTGTGTCTTCTGACCAAAATGAGGAAGGAACAGGCTAAACAATTTATTCCCCCAACTCCCTCTGAGATGCAGGATGAAGCTTTCAGACTTGTTTCATAGGCAGGTGACTTACAATCAGTATGATCTGTGCCAGGGCACATAAGGAGTTGGTGGCAGAGAGGGGTGATGTGGTCAGTTGTGATAGTGTCAGGCTTGGTAGCTGACAAAATGAGTAGCTTCCTACCTCCATGGACTGAGCTCTTATTGCTGAGAGATATATCTTATCTCTCCTCTTGTGGGGCTGGAGAGAAAAAGGGATGTAGGCAAGTCAGGATAGATGAAGTCAACCTTGGTATTTCAGGGACAACTGATCCCAACAGCAGGAGCAAGCCCTGCTCTTCAAATTTGCCCTTTCCCTACTTCTGTCTCAGCTACTCCCCAGTCTTCGTGGTAGGAGAATTCTCAGTGCTGTGTCAACAGCCAGGGAAGCACAGGAGTGGGATGGGAGACTGCTACAAGAAAGCAAAAAGGGTTGTGGAGGAGGTGGGATGACTTAGTGGCTACTCCAAGGTGACCCACGCATGGTGGTGGAGACAGCAAAAGGTTCATCTTGTCTTCCTTTCTGATGACCTCTGGAGAAGCTGCTTGCATGGAGAGGATCACTGGAGGCTCTCTGAATCAATGTGGCATTCAACATCTTTTTAAACAGAGCTTTCCGTTCACCAGCTGAAAATTCTGAAGCTCTCCATTCAATTATTATCCATTTCTTCTGAAAGTTTTTATCTCCTTCCATTTCTTACATGACCACAGGTATCAACAAAAGGCCTGGGATGCTAAATCAGATGTATTTGCTGTGGCAGAGCTTGCTCCAGCACTGAGCACTGACAATGCACACTACAGTTCAGCTCATGTATTTCTGATGGCACATTTTACAGTGCTATATATAAAGTTGTTATGGCATCTATTATTCACTGCCAATACAGTTCAAGTTAAAATAGGTTTTATATAACAGTTCAAAGCAATATTTTAAGAAATAACACTTGTGTCAAGGCTGCTGTGTCCTACCAGATTTTGACATTTCCAAGCAATAAAGATCTTTATCCGAAATGTAAGGTTTTGGCGAGACATCTCCTTTGCAGACTTCCCTATTTTTAATCTGCAGGCAATAGCAAAAGCAGCACATTTAAATAAAATGAACAGCCAGCTGAACTTTTGACATGGCTGTTATCTTTCTAGGTGGAAACTGAATGCTGGAAAGTGCCTCAAGGGATGTTCATGACAGAGAACAATGTCCCATTAACCTGAACCTTTGAAGAGATTCTGGAGATGTGGAAAACACACAAGTAGGAAAAAGTCATTGGAACATTGAGAAGATGTCTATTATGGGCACAATTTTATATCTGTTTTTCAGGACACAAGACAGGAAAGGAATTTATTTCCTAATTTCTTTAGCAATGAAAAAGGTTTTGTAACTGTTCTTGCAAAGAGGGCAAATTCAGTGTCTCTTAAAAAAAAAAAAAAAAGAAAAGGCCCATTACTGGTACGAGCACCATCAGCTTCCTCAAAGTTGTGTGCTCATTAGTGTGGTCCAGAAGATATGATAATCTAGCAATGCTCTTTGACCTCTTCTATGCTGCTTAAGATCTACATGTTTTGGTGCTGGATATACAGAAACACAGAAATCCCAGCAAGACCAAACTACTTGCATAAGGTATGTTTTGCACAGCTCTGTTCTTCACTCTGGTCCCCAAAGAGCAAAGGATTGCAAATCCTATACCTCAGTTTGGCAATAAATTTAGTTTATTAGGTGTGTTTGACAGTTAGGAGTAATGTGTCCTTTTTACCTTCTCGGTTACTTATTGATTTTGAAAACATATTGGAAAAATGTTGTAAGGGTGACTATGAGCACAGTGAGTCCCTTCTCTGTATACCCACAACTTCTAAAGAAATCATGGAAGTTTTAATGTGCTAGATGAGTCCTTTCACAAGAAATATGTTCATGTGGGTCAACAAAGAACAAAACCCAGTGAAAATTATTTAAAATCACCATCTGCTTATTCAAGTACAGCTGGGGAGAGGTACAACACACTCCAAAAATCCATCTCATTTTCATTGTATCTCTTTCAAGAGAGATGTTAAATAAAATACTATCAGTCCTAAATGTTTTCCTCTTGCAGAGAAATGTTCCAATAATGGAACATGCTTGTGGAATGCAGTCCTCCTTACAGGATGAACTCGGAGCTCAGACAGCAAAGCAAAAGAGATGCAGGAGATGGGGAAAAAAATAGTCAAAGAGAAAGTGCACATATTCTCAGGAGGCAAAAGGCTGAACAACATTCACTGCTTCAGTTGAGTAAGTTCTTACCTGTGTAAGTTAAGCAAGTCATTCAGAGGTAAATTCATATTAGGCAGAAAGCTATAGAGGATCTACCAAACCAATAGCTACACAACCTGTACTATACGTAAGCATTGCATTTATTGAGAAGTAGGGCCAGGGCTGGATTCACATCAACTTGCCCTGAAGCAGCCCACCATGGCCACCTGGTCCAGAGCAGCTCAAGGCAGAGATACCTGACTGTAGCACAGACAGGGGATTTAATCAGCAAAATAAGGATGTCTCTAAGGACAACGTGTGTGCACCTCTTGATCTTCCCAAGCTGGTGTGCTTGAGGCTGGCTTTGAGTTTTTCAAACTCCACTGCCTAATGGGCTAATGCTAAATGTGGGTTTTTATTGGGAAGGACAGGGCAACATAAAGCTGGAAAGAAAAAGGCAATGACTACGTTTCGAACAAAAGGGTCACAACGATCTCCTTTGTATCCACAACACCATTACAGAAATACGTTTGCTACCACTCTTCCTGAGCATCAAGTGCACGGACATCCCAAAACATGCCTTTTCTTGCAACAAGGTTCCCTAGAGTTTGTCCTGGTGGAGACAAAGAGATTTCCTGAAGTATGAAAGGACAATTCACACCCAAGGATACTCAGTGTGAGAATGTTCTTTAACAGCTTCATCCCTACTAATGTACCCAAGTCCACAAAGCTCAATCACTTCTATTCAGCAAACAGTAACAGAAATTAGACGTACACTGACCTCGACCCACTCCTATAAAACTATCAATATTACTTATTTACAGTGTTGAATTCCATGTAACCACCACTGTTTGCAGAGGCCAAAGCCTCAAAGTACCAGTCTACGGCATGAACGTTCGTCCCCTTTTTGCACTAACTCAATCACAATTCCTGCTGTACTGCAACCAAAATCTATTCTGATAAAATTAGCTCAATCCAATTAAAGGACAAAGTATAGTCCTTAATTAGACGTTCTGATTATTCCAAAGCCCACTTTTTTTTTCCTTTGGTTCATCTTGAGTTTAGGCCTGTACAAGCATACAAATTAGAAAGATTTTAAATGTTCTTGTTTTACTCATTTATTGCTTAAGTTTGAGTAACAAGAGTTTCCCAAAAGCATTAAAAAGAGAAGTATAAAAGGAAAAATGTGGGATGTTTAACTTATTCAGACCTCTTTTTGTTCCTTTTTTCCTATTATATTTATACCACTTTAAAAAAAAAAAAGGAAGGGAATTAAAATAGTATATCTTCTTTTAACTACATGAAGAACGCCCAAATACTTTGATAAAGCAAAAATATTGAATTATTTGAAAAAGTTAACAAGTTATTTCCTTTCCTCCTCCTATTATTCTCTCTAATGGTAAAGCTGAATATTTTCTGTCTCTGCTAAATCCCAGTTTCAAGTCTGCATGCACCCAGGAAGTTTTTTAGCTGCAGAACCAAGCTCAATGAAACTACCCCCACTTCAGACTCTATTATGGAAGACTCGCTGAGTTTAAAAAAAACCACAAACCCAAAACACATTAGCCCATCAACATTAATTAATTACTGTCATTTTCATCACAGGTCACATAGAATACTAATTCTTCCTTCTGCCACTGACTTCCAGTTTTAGAAAGACCCGATAACCTCTCCCATTTCCAGTGATGCTGTACTGGCAGCGATGTAAATCAGCGTTTCCTTCACCGTGCTGAGCAACGTACGATGCAAGGAATCTGCCCTTCCAGCTCACAAACCCCGTGAACAGGAGGAGGTTACTGACCTCGATCTGCTGAATGGCCTCTTCCCGCTGACGGATGGCCTCCAGATCCTCTTCTGTGATCTCCGAGAGCAAGGCTTGGTCCTGGCTCTGGTTCTGCCACATGCCATCTCCCCCGTTAAAGATCTTCTCATCATCTCGTAGGTCAGAGAAGGGAGTCCTAGGGCTCTGCTGTGATGGGGGGAATGGAAAGAAAGCAAAGGAAGTGTAAATGTTGTGCATTTTTACATAGCCTTCTTCAGGAGAAAAGAAGATACTAACATAATAGATTGCATAAACAGGGATCGATAGGTGAAGAGAAGAGTAAGTTACATGAGAGAAAACACACCAAGTCTTGAAGGAAGTCTTAGGACCTGAAGCCAGATCTCCTGAGCTCCATTAAAGCTCCAGAAACCAATTTCAATTTTCCAACAGTTCCGAGAGAACAAAACGTTTACGTGCATTTGAAAAATGACACCTTTAACTGTTTGATTTTCCTGCAGATCCTTCTGGAATTAGAGACTCTTTCAGGCAGACATAAAGCCTATGCATTTGTCTGGAAGTCTTCACGATCAAAGTTGCAACATTCGACATAACAAAGGATCCCATTGTGTCCATTTATGAGATAAACTAAATACAGCTAAAAAAAAAGGGAAAATAATTTCAACCATGTGACTACACAGTCATCAGCTTGAGCAACTCATCGTGGGTTGCTCAAATGATGACTGTGTAGTCACATGATTGGTTTGGCTGACACATCAGATGCCATTTTCTAGGTGATTAGGTGTTTGTACTGCCTTTAGGAGATGTGCTTGTATTCAGACCCAGACTTTAAGAGCTTGCTCGTGATCAGCTACATCTACACTAAAGGTAGGGGCAGAGGTTTACCACAGTCTTCTCCTCCCAGCCTTTAGCTTCTGTGCCTATAGAGATGTTAGCTTCAGTCTAGACTGCATGCAGAGAATGAACTGACACAATCTGGAGAATCAGGAGGTTGAGCTCAAGTTCTAAACTAACAGGCTAAACTAAAGACTCCAGTTCTACAACTGCACGAGCGTTTCACTTGGAACAATTCACGTGGTCCTTTAAACTGGCCCTGAGCTGAGCTTTGACTTCTAATCGAAAGTTATCATAAAAAAAGCAATCCAAGTGTTTCCCACGTGCTGTAGGTGACAGAAGAAACGTCAGTCGGGACAGCACATCCTTAACCTGAATATCCTCAAAATCCCTGAAAGCTACAGGAGAAAACAAGCAGAAGAATTCAGAGGGATGCTCAGTCCTCTGAATGAGGGCTTATCTGAAGCACGAAAGCCAGAGCTTTTCAATGAGTTGTACCTGAGAAACAAAAGCCTTTGCTGTGTTAGTTCGGCTAAGTTTTCAAAGATACTAAATGCCCTGAATTCCCATGGAGTGAGCAAGAAACAAGGCCATCTGGTAGCAGCATGGACACCGTGCCATGGACCAAAATGCACATGAATGGAGACTGAAAGCCACGTTTTCCTACCCAGATATGCATTTCAGGGGAAGATAACGGATTTGCGAGTTTTCAAATGTTTCCTGTCCTCTGACGTGGGAGCACAAAATCAACAGGAGAGCCAGCAGTACAGCAACCAACCCTTCCAATTATGTAAGTCCCTGTAATACCACAGTTGTATCCCAAATGTGCTTGATCTTGGCCTGTGTCAACTCTATTAGTCACCCTTTGTTGGGCCTAGTGCCTGTAAATAGCACGTCCCCCCCCCAAATAATCCAGACAGTGTAATGCAAGTGATGCTGCTCAGTCATCTCTTACAAAAGCCAGCTATTCATGTGTTTAAATAGATAATGGTCGAGACACAGATGTTTTTCTCTAAACAAAGCAGTGCCTTAAGTTAATTTCAGAGCTGCTGAAGGCAATTAGGGGAGTTTGCATCCTTAACAGTGTTCGAGAAAATCAAACCGCGGCTGCTCAAGGAGTAAATCAGGAAACAACAGGATGCAGGGGGGCTGAAATTTCCTTCCAGACATAGAAATGGCTCCACAGTAACATTAGTCACCATCACCTGCTATTGGGGGATGTATGGTGGCTGGCTGTGCTAACGTATTAAAAGTGATTTTCTGTTTGTTGATGGTACAGAGCCCCTCATTTCTGTGAGAAAAAGGAACAAATCCCAGAGTCAAAAGTGGGGGGAAATCTAACGACTTCTAATATTCCTGATTGAAAACAGCATATAGCTTATTTTATCAGCGGTCTTTGTTTCCTTTTGAGTTGTGTTCATTGCCATCTCTGACAAAATATTTTATTTATAGCAAGAAAAGATATGATGGAGGGCACTCACTGGGCCTCCACTGCTCAAGTTCCTCTTGACAATGCCCTGGAAGGGGCCGTAACTCCCTATCCAGGCATTTCCACATTAAATTTGATTTAGTGCCAAATTTTATGCCCTGTGAATCTCTACGTAATTTTCTGTTGGATTTCCTTTCATGAATTGTTAATTGGACGTGTTTGAAGTTGTTCTTTTGTTGAAGTTTGCCTGTGGCAGATTTTTATCGAGATGCATCTATAAACCAAACTCTGCCTGTGAAAGAAATGATAGGAGACAAAAAAGTTTGAGTATATCTGATATGTTGAGTAGCTCTTTTAAAATTAAAATCTTCGGACTAAGGGTCACACGATGCCGTTATTCATCGTATCTGAAAAACTGTATCTGGGCACCACATTTTTATTCTTCTGGATAAAATCTTTTCACTAGGATAAAATCGTTGCTGCTTACAACTACATTTCTTATCAAATTTATTCCCCCAATGGGGAGATGCTATATGCAGCTGCTGATAGAGAAAAGAGGGAAAAAACATAAAAGCAGGTTTTCTCTGGATGGCAACAACTCCTGCCAGTATCCGTACTTTATCAGAAGTAAAATCAGAAGTTGGGTGTCTGAAACCCCCTCCAAAGATGACCCCCTTCCTAGCCCTGTGACTGTCTCACTCCCCATTTGTACACTGGAAGGGACAGAAGGGCAGCATTTCACACAATTTCTTCTCCTTGTACACAACAGTATCACCAGTTTTAGAACTCATGTCATATAAAATCACCAAGCAAGGGACTGAAGCGACCTCTCTTCTACTTCTCATGTGGTCTTTATTCTACCTGGAAGCAGAAATCTAACATGAACCCCCCTGTAATGTAACATTAACCAGCCTTCACCATTCATCTTCAGAGAGTCAGGGAGTCTCCAGTAGCAGTAAGATGTGTACTGGTACCATTTCAGTCCTGTACCTTCCTTTTACATCTCTAACGATGCCATTTCTTATTGTTTGTTACACAATCGTTCCCCTCTCAGAAATTAAGGACATGACATGTTGCCTGGAGATGGATGAGAGATGGCTCTTACTGTCAGTCAAACCTTTAGTGATTTCAAAGGAAAACTTCTTCTCCACACCTCATCGAACACTGAAGGTGTAGAGAAGAACTATGTAAGAGAGAAAAAGAGGGAGACACACACAGAGTCCCTCCAGCTCAGGTTAGTTACAAGTCAGATAATGAAGGTGCCCAATGTCAGCTGATCTTTAAAAGTTGATGCAGATAACTGAGATTTATTGGAACTGGATACACAGACTTTGACCACTTGATGAATGACGCCCTAGAGGGACAGGAGGATGAAGGGCTGAGGAAGACATTCACACACACACCTCTAGGTCCTCATCACCACTTGGCTGTAAGACACTTGAAGCTGTCTTTGATATGGACAGCACATTTCACAAATTTGTTTTTACCTCCACGTTTATATGAGCACAGGTGAAAGAAGCCTCACTTATATAAGCTAATTTTGCACTACATACTGCAGGTTGTTCCAAGGACATCTTCTGCAACCACGAAAACAGAGTATTTTAGAGATCTTCCATGACTCAGGTAGTAAACCAAGGAAGGTTGCTCGGTCTTCTTCAATCTCCAGAAGCTTTTTGCACCTCTAGCAGGGATATGGCCAGTTCCAGAAGTAATCAACACACCTCCCACAAACTACCACATCTCCTTGGCTAACATTTTGCCTCCGCCTTCCAAACAAAATGCAAATGCAGAGATGTTTCTCTCTTGCTTTATAGTACGTATAGACATATAAACAGCCAGGCTACGCTTTATGAGGATATCCTATTCTCACCAGCATCCAGGCTCAGAGATTCGCTTTTTATCGCACGTAGAATAATGAGGCTGAAGCTCTTGCATTAAAGATCAATAAAATACTTTAGATGGAGGGTCGCTGTGCAGAACACTGCTGCAGCCACGCTGCCTGCCTGGGCCCCACACATTTTCAACAGCACCTTGGCACTGCAAGCTGCCCGGGACAAAAACGTCACGGAGCAGCCAGTTTGACCTGCCTACCTACAACTTACAGCTAGGTTCAAAAGACAGATCAAATCCGATTAGATGATCTTTCTCAAACCATCCTTCCAAAACGACTAACCTTGCAGTCTCAACGAGATTTAGGGTTGTATCTCGCCAAGCAAAAGCCCAAAGCAATTACAGGTAGAAAGGCCTCAGGCAGGCACAGAACAAGCAGCCTGGGACTTCTAAATCTGTTAGGGGAGCGAAACAGTGATATTACAACGTTGCATTACCTGTCACACAGAAGCCTGTGGCAGTGATTGGTAACCTGAGCTCCGTTATCTTAAGGTAATCACAAATTAACGAGGGCTCGCTCTTTCTTTACGCTGAAATGTGGGCACATTTAAAACGACCGTAACGAGGACAACTTTTAAGTGGGGTGTTTTCAATCCTTCCTGCATGCATCACTAACGTGGGCAAATACAGGAACGAGTTCAGCGTTTTCTTCTAAGCTATGTAAATTTGATTACTTGGCACCAATGTAGCATGAGAAAAACCAGCATGGGGAAATTAGCATAAAGGGAAGGGTTGAAGTGCATTTTTATTTAAATTAACTAGACTCTCTCATGTGTTTCTGTCTTTGCTCTTGGTCAAGTTGTTTGCTTTTGAATGATGCGAACCTGAAATTGAGCAAGAAAAATCACCATTTCTACCAGCTTCCTCCTACGGAATCTGCAAGAAATTACTATTTTTAGGGAAAATGTAATAGCAGAAACTGTTTTGCTAGTTTGCTTTTCTGCATTTATAAATTTAATCGTTCAAACCTCTGCAGTCATGAAGAATAAGAAAATCCATTTAGTTTCCAGGAACTCGAAGAGACTTTGTAACAGAGTACCTGGTTCACACCTCCTACTGTTTTCGTCTTCTTTATTTTTCCTTCAAGATTTTATTACTTCACCAAATTCATTCTGAGCAATCCTGACCTCATCACCTAGGGCTGCTGTAGTTCAGAGCCGATCTTTCTGTACTCGGGGTGAGAGAATTAAATGACACATCTGTGGTAGATGAAGAAAAAGAAAATAAGCCAGGGGCCTGGGGTGTAGCTCTCTGATAACCAACAGGCTTTTAAGAAGCAGAGCATATTTTCACCCCAAGGTGAAGACCAAATGTAGGAGGAATGCCCTTCCTACAGGCTTAGGACAGTAATTTGCTCATGGAGATCATCAGCTTCTAGGATATACTTCAGGTGATCATGAGGGCTACATCTTCTCATGTATTTCCACCCTGTATAATTTTTACAGGTGTCCCATAGGAGAGGGAAGGTGCAGTTTGTTCTGTTCCTATTTCCAGTTCTCATTTTTTATTTAATTTGGCAACTTTATTTACCATGCAAATAGATGGTCCCATGGTAATGTGAGTGGAATGAAACAGCAACCGTAAGAGAGGTACAGATTTCTCCTCTTCGTAATCTAACATCTTTTTATTTTCCAGCCCATTTCATTGAGTGACTGAAGCCTGATTACATGTGTCTACACCCATCCTTCTCAAAGCCAACTGCCTGTGCTATCACCAGCTTCAGGTGGCATCTCTATACATGCAAAGCAAGTGGATAAACATCCCTTTAAGGCTGTCAGGAAGAAGAGCATTCACTGGTTTTTTACAGCATCACATCACATTCCTAAAGCTGTCCCTGCTCTTTCCTGGCTGTCTGAATTCCATTCTCACAATTCTCCATCTCTGCACAGCTTGTTTTGGCTGGCACCGCTGTCTGAGAGCTGTACTGCACATCGTCCCCGGGTCCTGGCGCCAGGCAGAGAACATCCCTGCTCACAGCTCCCTCCAGGAACATCTGAACCACCCAACATTTGTGGAAATGCACCACGCTGGCAAGAGCTCACAGACACATCAAGACTGTCTAGAAAGGACCGAGTCGTCTCTGCCTCCTGATGTACGTGCCACACAGCTGGCGAGCAGATTCCTGCTAGAAAGGCAAGCAAGAAGGAGAGAAAGTCTCTGGCTCACTTGTTAACACCTGTCTAATGCAAAAAAAAAAATCCCAAAAAACCTTAAAGTCTTTTTCCTGGATATACGTGGAGTCAAGAGCTGAATTCAGCATGATTTCCTGCAGCAGAGACAACCCCGAGCATGGGCACTGTGCCACTCTGTACCATGAAGCAGTGGAAAAGTAGGAAGATGCTGTAAACAAAAGTGTGTTTTTCTTTCAAAAAATTGACTGATTTTGTATTTTGTGTTTTGCTTTTGGAGTGCTCAGCCCCTTTTTTTAAGAAACATGGTCGACTCCCACAAAACCTCTTTAGCACCAGTCTTTGAACCTGTTTTTGTTACTGGCCTTTGGCAGGGTTTCAGCGCACTGCTCGGTGTCCAAGCAAACGTTCACAGCCTGGGACTGAGGAACACTCTCACTTAGTGACTGCTCTAGAAAATATCTGCCCCTTTTACAGCCCCTGCGCTGTCTGTGCTCACAATACTTTCACCACTGATCCCAATCTGGGACAAAAATCAGAGGCAGCTTTTCACCACCCATCTGGAGGAGCTTTGATGAGCCGTGTCAGGGAAGGTGGTCAGTTAACGAGGATGGAGAGATAAGACAAGGTTCCTGCCTCTTTGTGAGAGTGGGGTCCCCTTTGGGGGAGAGGAGGAGAAAAGTCAGGGCTGATGAGTGGTAGGATGGGACAACACCCGTTCAACACACCACAACTTCTAGCATCACCCACAGAAAAGCCCTATCTCGAATAGTACCAACATTGTCCTGGGAAAACAGCAAGATGCTGAAGCACAGAAATGACCATCTCTGCACTGGGGCAACAGCAACTCCTCTGCAGGAAAACAGAACCTATTTTCACTTACAAGCTTTTCTCAGTAGCCTTCTATTCTCCATCGGATTTCAACATAAGGCATCAAGACATAAATGGTCTGTCTTCTATCGCAAAGGGTGCTCAGCCCTTTGGTCCAGTTATCACAGGCTGGGAACCTGAAAACATAAAGTCAAAATGATTTTTTCAAAAATATCAAGGAAAAGGGTCAGAGCCAGCTAGAGTCCATCTGAGTCGTTAACTGGGGACTCCCATGTGGCACTCTCCCTAAGGAAGCAAGAGGAAATCAGGCGTAGGAGCCTAGGGCAGGATTTGTCCCATCCAAAATAGCCGCTTAAGGAAGGATGAAGCCAGCAGAGCATACTGCATGGCAGAAACCAAACAGAACAAACCCACAAGTTGGGAAGTTCAGCGAGAAAGTGTCTTTGACAGACCCTGCACATGTGCACAGCAGTGATGGCAGAAGAGAGAAGTTGACACTTCCTCCATAAACCCCCTTTTTTTTTTTTTAATTGACCTGTAAATTTGCTACAATAAAGCCTATTGATCCCAGTCTGATTGCAGGCAGCTGCTTGTTAGGTACTACACCAATTACACACACAAACTCTTAATTGTTTTTCTTCAGGACGTTTTTGGTTTTAATTAAAATACAAACAAAGGTGATAAAACGGTTTAAAAAGGTACAAAATGAGAGGCACCCGCAGTGAAAGAAGAGACATCAACGGAATCGCAATGGAAATATTAAAAATCTAATTGGAGCCTATCTAGCAGCACTGCTACACAAAAAGGCTGTCGCGGAGCAGTGACGTGATCTGTGGCCTGCCTCTGGTGACCCCATTCACAGCAGCCAAGCAGCATGTGAAGGGCTCACCCTGGCTTCTCCTTTCAACAGATTCCATGAAAACATTCTATCTCTCTCTCTCCTTTTGACCATAACTGACCCGAAGTGAATCTGTCGTGAGCAGCTCAGATAAAATGAGATTTAGGAGAGCAAAGACACCGTGAAGATGATGGAGGAAGTAATCGTTAACAAGGACTAGATGATTATGCTGAGCTACTTCCCAAAACTGGTAGAATCAAAAACCTGCCTGTTTTGTTTTTCTAGCGTCCCTTTTTAGATTACTTAATGTAGGACAAATCCAGGCAAGTGATCCTGGCACGTAGTTTTTGTGAAAGCCCCTGATCCCACATCAGTTATACGTGCTGGTGACCTTAAAACCAGGTGGATGGATATTCTCCACTGGTTTTGCTACAGATGGACTTGGGAGCAATCACAAGCCTCATCCTGTTAGGAAAGCCATGAAGACAATCCTACCACAGCTTGAGTGGGTTGTGTTTTCAGCCAGCTCAGCTGGACCTGGAGGTGTGCATCTGTCTACGCTTATTATAGAGGTTCTGCTGATCCTCTGGGGTCAAGAAAATAACCAAGGCCAGGAAAGCACAGTCTGTATGGGCTTTTCTTTAAATTTAGAACACAAAAAAGGGGTTTAGCAGGACCAAGCACTATTTTCCCAATATTACTTGCAGTTTCTGTGTGTTGCAATCAAGACTTGTTTGGGAAGCATGTTGCTTGGTCTCTTTTAAGTGTTAGCTCAAGCTAACAAAGACTGTGCTGAAAATGTAAAACCTAACAAACAGTAATTCCTTGTATTGTCTCTCCATGCTTCCTACAAAACGTTTTTGGTTTGGTTTTTTAATTTCCCTCCAAACATGGTATGTTCCAGCTCATAGGACACGATCATCCAACTGGCAATGCTGGGAGGAAAGGAAGATACTTGGAACTTAGCATTTGCTTCTAGTTTTGTTTTCTTAGGTGTAGAATTATGGCAGAGCAGAGCCTGGTTAGGAACTTTTGCAGTCAAAAGGTCTGTAGCATTTGTTCCTAAAGAGATACTTTCAGTGAAACAGAGATCACCTTCTTTGCTATATTGATAAACTGGCTGTTGTCTCTCTAAGAATGCTCCTTCTAAAGTCCAGAAACATCAATAGGGACATTCCCAGTGGCTACTCCTCTTATGTGTCCTGGACATCCATGCAGGAGGAGAAAAGTCTGGTTCTTTCTTCTGACCAGCAATAGTCCCTGCTGAACACAGTCTAATCTCCCAATCTGTAAATGACCTTAAAAAATAGGTTCAGTTGAAAGGAATTAAAGGCTTGCCCTGGTTTCTGTGTGCTGTGACAGCAAGGAGTGACATAGGCCAGGGGACAGTGTTTTACTGGCAATATTTAACAACTAGTCAACTTCGTTTGGAGGATGTGAGTTTCAATCTCAAGGAAAACGAAGAGTGACAGCTTGAATTTCAAGTCCAATGAAGTCAGGATATTTACCAGTTTACAGAAAAACGCAAGAAGGGCAGCAAGAAAATGATGTTCTTCCTCAAGAATAGTGATACAGTTATTACAGATCTAGACAAAGTCTCAAGAAAGAGAAACTAAAGATATTAAGTGAATTTACTCACGGATGAGTATTTGCAACCAAACTGCCTGCAATGTGAAATAAAAGAAAATGGGAAGCACAAACATTGCTAAAGGGAACAACATCTTGTTTCTGAATTAGTTTGTCCAGGGAGAATTTGGCAGTTTGCTAATTTATCCCGTGCCAGTTCTTCACAGGGCAAGATGAAGTGGATTTAAACTTACAAACAGTGACAAGAAATGGGAAGTCCCAGCGAAGGCAAGCAATGCAGAGCAGCTTTATTATCCTCGTGTGCTCCGTGCTGTCTCTGTGATCTATGTTCACAGAGATGCCAACCTGCCTTTAGCTCGAGCGTTCGGTCCCATACCGCACGATTACCGTACAGGCTTGATGGAGGCTTTCAGGGGCACTGAAAAGCTACCTAAAATGTTTGCAAAATAAAACACTCAAGGAAAGGATTGAGATAAAAAAAAAGCTGAAAGGTTTTCAGCTCAACTCCTCCGGAACACAACTGTCCAAAACCAGTTAACATCAGGACAATGATTTCATCATATCAGAGGCAGGAGAGGCCACAGATAAATCTGCAGATAATTTCTACCACGTGTTTTTAATAGACTATTGTTATTTACTTTACTTCTGTTTTAACTGTGCTATTGGCTTTCCAAACTGATGGGGCATTAACTATTCACAGTAGCTTTAGCACTTAATCTACGTTGTTTCTTTCCTAACATCAGGCCCTTCTGACTTCTGCCATTCTGAATAATTCTGAATAATTCACCTGGTCTTCATTTGTATTTTCACCTTGAAAGTATTTATAGACTGCAATCATGTCTCTATTGATACTTTCTTCTAGACTACTTAATTTAGCTCCCTCATTTTCTCAGCTGATGTTTATAGACTATACACCCTCATGTTATTTTACTTGCCCTCTTTGTGTTCTTTTTTATTCTCTCTGTGCATACCAATACCCTTCCCAAGCCATAAACTCCCAAGAATTCGTTGTTTGTGCCATAAAAATACATTCCTGCTGGAAACTTTCATCCAAACACGGGAGAAATTTTGTCACGTGTTAAAGTCCACTCCAAAAACTGCCCTATGGGGCTTTCACCAGTTGGTGGATTGGTGGTCTCCTGGTAATTTTCCTAATGATTTGACCTAGTCTCAAAGGGCTCTAATCTGGGTGTTTTCCATTCCTACAATAATAAAGGAGAAATGAACTGATTCTGAAGGAATTAAAATCATATTTCACTTCCCAAAACAGATCTCTGACTCCAGAACCAAACCAGAGTAGGATCCTCTCAGTGGAAAGATGACAGTTTTCTCCTGTGCTTTTGAAGAAACTACTTATTATTCAAAAATGCCCTCTTTTTTTTTCCTTACTATTTTTGCAAATCAGGACCTCAGCAATGAGCTGCTCCAGGAACAGGCTCCCCAGAAAAGTTCTGTAGTCTTCTCTGGAGTAACTCCAGTGGGTAATTTAACCCAATAAAGTTATGCTCTTGCTTCATTTTTATTAATATATATTGTTTTGCTTTTCTCCACTGACTTTCTAAGGAGCTATAAACTATCAATAGAGCCAAGGAGCTACACTCTGTTAACAGAGCTGCCTGAAGTTGGATGCCAGTTTGTTGTATCCAATATTAAGCATCCCTTTCAGAGCAAGAGGGATAAATTAGGCAGATGCTGGTTCAGGACTGGAGGTATAGCCATGTAAACGCAATCCCTCTTAACACTAATTTGAAATGTTTGCACAGTAGATATCTTCATTGGAATTCAAAAGTCAAATTGAACTGCCAGAAATCTACTTTGCCAAGCTTTACATACCCATACTAAAAGCACTTGCCTCCAAGCTCCTTGTTAAGACTCACATTATATTTAGTGGAGACATGGCCAACAAAGTCAATGGGGATAAGGGCCCTTTTTTCCAGATTAAAAAGATGGACAGTTACTTAACACAGGATTGTGTCATAGGCTATAAAGGGAGCCTTGAATGTCAGGCTCAGAAGTAGGAACCTACACTTCACACGCCAGGGTGCAGCCAAAGGAGACTATGGAAAAACAAAACAAACAAACCAAAACAATACAAAAACCCAACCCAAACTCACACAGACTTCTCTTTTTTTTTGGCCTAGAGAGCTTAGCTCTACTTAGCTCAGATGAGTACACCAAGATGTGTCCATTTCTCTCAACTGACCGGAGAAAGAGTCTTGTTGCCTTCAGAGGTAGAAATCTACACTGTGGAACAATTAACAAAGATTTCTTTGGCATACGTGGTTTGAGATCCTATTAGATTTTCTGGTATTGGATGAGGACAGTGAGTTAAGACAGATCTGGGGCGATGCCCTTGAATCTACCTGGATTCCCTCTTCATGGAGAAATCCTGTCTTCCCCCACAGGGCACATTTAAGAGTAGAAAACACTGTTTGCAACTATCTGGTCAGCGTGACCAAGAAGTGACAAAAATGCCACTGTTTTATTGACGTGCGGTTTGTGCTTTCATGCTTCACATAAAGTGACCTTCTGTCTCACCACACAGAAGACTGAACCATGTGAAATGCTGAATTTCTTTTGACAAGTTTCCTTCAGCTGGTGAGATCTGGAGACAATCAGCATCTCCCTCACAGACCAGGCCCTTAATAGACTTCATAATACCATGAGGATATGAAGTGATCTAAGCTACATATTCACACTGTATGAGATCATACTGCATCAAAACTTTGATAGATGCCTCTGCTATTTGCTCATCCTTAAGGAGCAATGACCCGAACATTAGCATGTCTAGTAAATTGTTCTAATATGTGGTGAAAGGGGACTAATGGATACAGTAATTGATTGTTTGATGGATAGCTGGGGAGCCCTTTGATTATGAGTTTTTGCTATGGTCCAAGACATTTTCATTCTTCAGTTAACCCAGAGCTGATTGCTCGCATGAATTATCTCCTTCTCTGCCTGCAAATATCATTTTCTTAATAAATATTTCATTAGAAACAAATCAGTGGTGGGGAGAGAGGAGAAAGCAGATGCTCAGCGCTGTGTCTTTTGAGGACGTTACAGAATCTACACAACAGACAGAGAGATTATCTGTGAAATGTGCTCAGGTCAGACAAGAGGTCTGCTTCTCGAGGATTTAGTGCTCAGAACAAGGCAAGAGTCAGGAAGAAGCCTGAGGGTCAATTTTAATCAGTCAAGGGAGGTCCAATATGGACCAAGAAGGGTGTACTGCAGTGGGAAAGCCAGTGTGTTCAAGCTGGCTTCCTCACACATTCCACCTTCCTTTCTCCCAGGCTCCAGGCTGAGCTTTCACATTACAACAAGGAGGGATCCTGACCAAGAAAAAGAACATCGGCAAGAAAATCATGTTATAATTCCTGGGATTTAGCTGCTGAGGGTTGAATTTTGCTCCTACTTCGCTTATGGCGAAATTCTCATGGGTATCAACGGGGCCTTTTTTTCATCATTTATCTTCCCGTAACAACTTCTCAGAAGCTATTTACCACCTCTGTTTAGCTTTGTGATATTTGACTATCCAAAACACCTGTACAAAGGTGGCTACTCTCCTCTCCAAAACAAACTACTCTGTTCTCCTAAAGGACAGCGTAGAAACCAGGCAGAAGCCGAATCAATGGGAAGCAGGCTCTGTTCTGCCACTCAAAGCCCCAATCCTGGATCAACCCTCTTTCATTTCCCTGCCAATTATCTAGTATGAAGAGAATGATACTTGGAAAGAACACTCTGGCTCCAAGGGAGCAGAGGAACTTCAAAAACTGAGCTCGAGTCACAAAAGTAGTTTGCTACAACAGAGGAAGGAGTCACTCCACAAGCTAATCCCAACTCGCTCCAGCGCCACACGCTTAGTATGCTGGAAATGGCTGTGGGTTTTAAATCCTCTTTTATTGAAAAATTGTTGATGAGTAAAATACATAATGTTCCCTATTACTCTCCACCCTGTGTACATCCCCTGGGCATTGAGACACGTTTATCTTGTTTTCCTAGCTGTTCCTCGAGCATACTTCTATTGTTATTCTCACAATAGGTATCATTATGTCAATAAGCACAATTTAAGCAGCAATAGTATGGTTATGGGTAGAAATGCAACCGATTGTATCACATGCTGTAAAAAGGGGTACTCGTGTCAAGGAAATGGCTTCTGTGCTCTTTGCTCTCAATTCTTTGCCAAAACTTCTACAGAGGAAGATGGCATGAGCAAAAGATGGGGGAGAAGGAGAGACAGTGACAAGAGGAAGAGGGACAACTAACCAAAAAGAGAGCAGGGACTAGCAAGGGAGAATGAAGAGCACAGAAGCTGATCAAAAAGAGGGAGAATGGGACAAAGAGGAAAGAAAGAACAGAAATTAAATGAAAGGAAGCCTAACACGGATCCAGGATGCTTCCAAAATGCACAGATCACCCACTCAGGTAAGACAGGGTCTGAGACGGGACCATCTGCACATCTTTCTTACAGAGAATGAAACCTTCAGTGGTGCTGACATATTTCAGAAAGGATAGGAGAAGGAAGGCATGGAATCTTTCCAAAACCAGCATAGCCATTAGGGAAGCCTGTACATTACTGTTGTTGCTCCTCAGTTATCATATACAAGCCAACGCGGGGGGGGGGGAGTAAATTCCACAGTGGTTGAACAGCAAATCTCATTTATAAATGAGATATAAACGAGAGAGAGACATCTCTCTCTTGTCCTGGAAAGTATCTGGCACTAATTTCTGAATGACAGAAAGTTAAGTGTTGGAAGGGACCTCGAATGATCGTCTAGTCCAACCCCCCTGCCAAAGCAGGATCACCTAGAGCAGGTCACATAGGAACGTGTCCAGGCAGGTTTTAAATGCCTCCAGAGAATGAGACACACAAGGAAGACTCCACAATAGATAAACCAACATCCTGAAGATAAACCAACATCCTGCCCACCTTCTGGAAAGGAAACTTTCTTGCCACAGGGGACTTCTAGTAATAGAGAGTAAAAAAAAAAAAAAAAAAAAAGAAAAGCATTGGAAAAAACCCTCTCTTTCCAGATAAATACTAATCTGTATACTGATCTGAGATCAGACCAAGTGAGGAAATTGGTGGCACAGTTCATGTTGGACATATATTTTCCCTACCAAATTGTGGAAGCGGAGTCCATAATATCACTGCATATTTTACCATAATCGTTAGGCTGCACGCTGACTTTCTTCATGGAAAGCCCTCTATGAACCACTGACACTGCCTGCTGAGGGAGGTGACACTTTCCATCAGTAAAGAGGCATCGATCTGGCTCAGCGTTTCAAAGTCCCTGGTGGGTTTACATTCCCTTTCTGCTGGAGTCATTCTATTTGCTTCCACCCTGCTGCTGCTGCTTAGCTCAAACACAGCTGTGCTAATATGCCAAAGCCACGTACCCAATCCATACCTTTTCCATCTATTTTCAGGTCTCATTTGACAAGCAGAAGGGGATGGGACCGGGCTGATGGCAGCTAAGAAACAAGCCCTTGCGGTATGTCCTAGGCCAGTCTCCCAAGAATGCTGACACGTGTTTTAATCTGGTAGGAAACCACAGAATCACAGAACGTTAGGGGTCGGAAGGGACCTCAAAAGATCATCTAGCCCAACCCCCCTGCTACATTTCTTTGAGCTTCACAAAAGGCTCTGAGCATTGGGTAACACCCAAAGTCGTAGGGATCTCACCAAGAGGAGTCATTTTAGTCTGGTTGTCCTGGTGTCATTGTGAAGAACTCTATTCCGCTAACCAAAACACGTCTATTGGACTGTAGTGATGATGGTGGCATTCTTCTCCTCCAGTCTCACCCTGTCATGCAGTTGGCAGTGCCAAGTTTGGCACTCCTCAGAAAAATGTCGATTTTCTCAGAAAGAAATTTGAGCCCTTCCACCCTGACTTGTTCTAAATATGCCTGGTAGGTCTCATGAGTAATGTACCTACACAAAAAGATCTCCAAAAACATACAGATTGTGCAGGAACATAAATTTTGACTGAACAAGTGATGAATCAAATGCAGAGCAACATCCTCAGATTTGGGGCAAAGAATATATAATCATTCAGTGGTGTTTGTGAAACATGTCAGGCTCTGTCAGGAAGAAGGGTTATGAATAAATGGGAGGTAGATACTTTAATAATGCTATTTCATATACATGTAATCATGAACTTTAATTATTTCTTCAGGTTTCTTTCTTCTTTTACTGTAGCAGATGAGTCAAGCCCAGATGTGTAATGAAACCGATACCGGCATCACAGCATTTTCTTTAGAGGTGACTGAAAGAGCTCCACCGAGCAGCTGCCAAATCATTTCTTCTCCTGTGGGGTTTCCTTTGTGCATCTCACCCAGAACTGAATTCCCCCTCGTGGGACCTAAGTGAATCACAGTGCAAGGAATGTTTCTGATAGAAAAGGATTTGCAGACAAGCGGTCTTCTCACATCGCTTGTCCTAAAATGAAGCCAGAGTCATCTTTACCATACTCAGTGGAGTAACCTGCCCAGAGGAACCTGTTGCCACGGTGCGTAAGGAAGTTCATGTATAAACTTGCATTTGGAAACTATGAAAGTTGATTTAGAGTTCATCAGTAACCTTAGCACCAAATATTTGTGCCAGGAAAGGAGGAGATTGATTTGTTTCCTGCTGCAATGCTGGGAATTAACAGAGGATATCAAAAGGAAAGCTTAGAGATGTTAAATGTAATGATGTTGGATGAAATACCTCACTCAATCTGTGGCTCTTCAGCAGAAACTCAGGGAAATTAACAGAGCAATGAGGCACATCACTCCTTTTGCAAAATGCCTTCCTTTTAATGTCTACAATGACTGCGTGACTTTCATGAAGAAGAAGTCATATAAGGTGAATCTCACTGAGATACTTTCATCGTCCTTTCTATCTTTCCTGCCCTGTAAGCAAGGCCAAGGCAACACAACCCTACTGAAAGCAACAGGGTAAGTTCCTCAAATCCTCGCACCGTGAAGAAGCCACAGCCTGATTCCTCTACTCTCATAGAGAGAAACTTTCAAACTCAAGAGGGGCTATCCGAAAGTACCTGACTTAATTTGTTAGGACTACTCCTAATCCCATACTCAACACTCCAACAGTGGATAAACAAACTCAAGAAATCCATAAATGCTGCAGACTCCTTGCATGCCACAAGTCCTTGCATTTGGCAGCTACTCAACCTGTTCCTCTTTGTACACACCTCCAGACCCACCTAACCTCCCCTTCCTTCTGAGCATCACAAAAACCCAAACAAAACAAACAAGTGCCCCCCACCAAGGCCAACAGATAACAAAACAGATGACCACAGCACAGGTTCCTCCGGGAACAAACACGTTGTGCTCACAACGGCGACAAAGGCAAATCTGCTGAGCTCAGCCTAATTTGCTGCCCAACTGACAATCTCCATGGAAGAGCCACGGATTGAGTGAGGTGTTTCATCCAGCATCATTACATTTAACATCTCTAAGCTTTCCTCTTGATATCCTCTGTTAATTCCCAGCATCGCAGCAGGAAACAAATCAATCTCCTCCTTTCCTGGCACAAATATTTGGTGCTAAGGTTACTGATGAACTCTAAATCAACTTTCATAGTTTCCAAATGCAAGTTTATACATGAACTTCCTTACGTACCGTGGCAACAGGTTCCTCTGGGCAGGTTGCTCCACCGAGTATGGTAAAGATGACTCTGGCTTCATTTTAGGACAAGCGATGTGAGAAGACCGCTTGTCTGCCTTTGCCTTTTCTGTAACATGGGGATTGGTTCTTCCCCCTACAGAACTGAAATGTCTTAATTTGCAAACTGTTTGAGATCTGCAGAGACACCAACTAAAATTCAGAACTGGAGAGTTTCCCAACTCATTTCCCTCTGGTTTCACATCAAGTCTTATATACAATCACCTGTTGGTAAACAAAGAAGCCCAATAAAACATATAAAAAAACCCCAAATATCCCACAAAACTCCATACCACACTTTTTGAAACCTGCCCTTTTCTTTTAGTGGCCAGTTTATATTCTGTAATGTTTTTCAGCCTCTTCCAGCTGGGAAGGGGAAGAAGAATGACTGGTGAGCTATGAGATTCTAGAGGGCAGAAGGGAAGCCAAGAAGGCAAAAGGGTGATCAAAAGGATTTTGTGTGAAATTGGGTCTCTACACAGGCACAATGCCTGTAGGCTTGGGAGCAACAAAAAGTGCTAGGAGGAGAAAAAGGTTTTATACTGTTAGGTAACATTAAGCTCAAAATAAAACACATCTCAAAATAAGCAGGATTGGTGTAGGATAAGAACACAGATGCCATCCCACAATCAAAGGCCACACCTTTGTGAAATGAGAGGTATAAGAGACAAAATACATAAAAATAAAGAAATGAAAAAATGCAGATCCCAAGCTCAGCATTTTTAAACAAAAATACGTGGTTCTCTGTTACAAAAAGGTCCTTTCTCCTCTATAGTTTTATGCAAACCTCTCCCTCTTGCCACACTTCTCCTCAGCCTGACAGTGCCTACCAGCTCTGACCAGGCAGGCAGGGAGATGTCCAGCCCAGGAACACAGCTTGACATCACCATTACCCATACTCACACATAGGAGCTGCAGTTTCTTGTTAATTTAAGTTATTCTGAACCTTTTAAACTCATAGATAGCAGAACAGCACTACCCCATGCTGCACCAGTGATATGTCACCATGCCTCCCTCTCCCATGTAGTAGACACACACTCATGGGCTCACCAGACCCTGCTGGGGCCCAATCCAGATGCATTGATGGGCAATGCCTTCTCCCATGGCTAGGGTGCCAAAATGATGTGAAGAGGCAAGAGGGAGAACCTGCACAGCCCCGTGGACTCCACCAGAGCTGAGCACCAGCCTAGCTGAGATGAAAAACTGGCAAACACCCTGACGCTTCCCAGCAGATGTGACCTAAGGGTGAAATTTCTTCTCCTGAGGAATCTCCAAAATTATATATGTATACACATAAATTCCTTGATCTTATACTTATTTCAACTCTATTTAATATGTGTGTTCTACCTGGTACAGAGAACATGTAGCACTTGGTTATTCGACTGCATTTTTCCACTCTGCCTCAACAGACGCATAAAACATCCAATTCCACCCCAAAATCTGTACAGATTTTATCCTCATCTCAATGACAGTAATTGACAAGAAGCATCCATGGTTTATCAAACCTCCTCCACCTCCATTCTCACCCCAGTGCTATTAGACAAGGCTCCTGTAGCTGACTGAGTCCTATGCCAGCAGATGGCACTCCAAAATGTGCAGCGTCCACAGCTTCCCTTGCCCCATCCCCACTAACTGCTGGAAAAGGCTTTTTTTTTTTTTTCCTGTGCCCAGCTCTTCAGTGCTGCTTTTAACCACATAGGGGTCAAGGAAGCAGCTCACACAATAAGGCCATCAAACTTCCCAGTCCTCAGCTCCTAGGAGAGATCAGTCTGTCCTGCACGCAACAGCCACATTCCCACCTTCTTTCCTTAAACCACCTAACCAGTTACAAACTACTGGGCACAGAGAGGAACGCCTTCCTCACTCGGCAGAAATCCATCGTGCATGTTGGCTGGGCCTGATCCCCCTGTTGTCCTGCACTCGCTTCGTTATCACCCCCAAGGTGAAGTGTTCCAGAATCTTTCCCGGTACCAAGGTCAGGCTGACAGGCCTGCAGTTCCCTGGATCCTCCTTCCTGCCCTTCTTGTAGATGGGTGTCACGCTGGCAAGTCTCCAGTCAGCTGGGACTTCCCCCGTTATCCAGGACTGCTGACCAATGATGGGGAGAGGCTTGGCAAGCTCCTCCTCCAGCTCCCGCAGCACTCTCGGGTGGATCTCATCCGGAGCCACAGACTTATGGGCATCCAGCTGGCTTAGCAGGTCGTTCATTGCTATTTCCTGGATTACGAGAGGATTATTCTGATCTCCATCCCTATCTTCCAGCTCAGGGGACTGATAACCTTGAGGATAACTGGACTGACATCACGTACCTCAGCCTTTTCCTCATCCTTGCGCACAACGTTCCCCCTCTCATCCAATAAAAGATGGAGGTTCTCCCTGGTTCTTCTTTTTGTTGTTAATGTGTTTGCAAAAATGCTTTTTATTATCTCTTGCAGAGGTGGCCAGGCTGAGTTCTAGCTGAGCTTTTGCCCAGCTAATGTTCTTTCTACATGACCTAACTAAATCCCTACACTGGTCCCGAGTAGCCTGCCCCTTCTTCTAAAAGTGGTAGACTCTCCTCTTTCTCCTAAGTCCCACCAAAAGCTCCCTGTTCAGCCCAGCCAATCGTTTTCCCCACCAGTTTGTCTTGACACATGGGGTCAGCCTGCTCCTGTGTCTTTAAGAGTTCCTTCTTGAAAAGAGTCCAGCCTTCCTGGACCCCTTTGCCCTCTAGGACTGTACCCCATGGGACTTTCTCAACCAGTGATCTAAACAGATTGAAGTCTGCCCATCGGAATTCCATGGCAATAGTTTTGCTGCCCCTCCTCCTTACTTGGCCAAGAATCAAGAACTGGATCATTTCATGGTCGCTAAGCCCAAGACACCTTCCAACCACACCATCACCCACCAATCCTTTTGTGTTTGTAGATACCAAGTCCAGCAAGGCACCTTCCCTGATGGACTCGCTGACCAGCTGAGTCAGGAAGTTACCTTCCACACACTCCAGGAGCCTCCTGGACTGTTTCCTTCTACATGTTTTGCTTCTATAAGTTTCTCTATGGCAAGGAGGTCTTTAGGAACCTTCTGTCTATGGTGTTTTGCTTTGAGAATGATCCATGCAAGAAAATGAGCCACTAGGAAAAACCTGCCTCACCCTACTGTTCCCAGCTCCTTTCCAGCATCTGGAGGAGTACACAAGTTGAGCAGAGAGAGACAAGAGATGAGACTTAGACGATTTAGGGAGCAAGGGAAAAAAAATCCTCTTGCCCCAAACCCATTTGATGCAAGGCTCATCGGAGCGACCGACTGCTTCGTGCTCGCCCTAGTGCACCGCCTGGTAACGCAGCTTTAATTAACGCCGGATTAATGAAAGAGACACTGCAAAGCACCGCTGTGCTTTACTGCAGGGGAAACAGTGAGATGCATTCTCGTCGTCTTGCTGCTGAAATGACAAATTGCCCGTTTGAACACCCGCCAGAGAAGAACACCCGTGCTGGCTTGGCTGAATCACCTCCCCCGGGACTCATCCACAGTTTACAGGCACGAAGAGGCACACGGGCAATGCTAAGCAGGTACCAGCCATGCACGGCTGATTTGCTCCTGACAGCAGCAGTGACAAGCAACCCTCACAGCTCAGTCTTGTCGTTCAGAGAAATCACAGAACGTCTCAAGTTGGAGGGGAGCCGTAAGGATCGCTGAGTGCAGCTCCCATTTCATTCCCACCTATGGGAGCATAGAATCATAGAATGGTTTAGGCTGGAAGGGACTTTAGGATCATCTAGTTCCAATTGCCTTGGCATGGGCAGGGACACAGTCAACTAGACCAGAGAGTGCTCAAAGCCCCATCCAACCTGGCCTTGAACACCTCCAGAGTTCCTGGCAATTTTCAGCAGGGTTTGCTCATGGCACATGTTGTGAGCCACCCCCTCATTTCAGATTTGGGACAGCTGGACATAGCTAAGAAGACTCTTAAACTTAGGGGATGGTTTGCTACAGAGGCACCTTCTCACATTGAGAAGTTAGTGAGAGTTATAAGGGAGAACCACTGTCTGTGTTTAGGTGAGCACATTTATTTTATTTATCACAGAGACTATTGTTATCAGCTCAAAATAACTATGTGAAACATCACCTGTAGCACATGCCTTATCTCACAGATCCTGCTGTACTTTATAAAGAAGCTATATATAAATTACCTCCCTGCTATATGTCCAGCTTTATCATTTCACTCCAAAGGTATTGAGCATCCTGACTTATCATTAAAAGCAAAGATGAAACTCCATAACAAACTGAAGCATCGGTGGAAGTTTAAATTGGCAAAATAACACAAACTTGGAGTACAGTTAACAAAACAAAGAATACCAAGTTAGAAGGCTGGTCCTGTGTTTGCAGTAAATCAGGAATAATTCTGATGAATTGACAGAGTCTGAGATAGCAAGTCTGTCTTAATATGCCAGGTCAATTTGGTGGCTGGTATGTGCAATAGCATCACACGGCATTTAATGGATGATACACAGTATAGGGGAGGTAACAGCACTGCCCTCTACACAGGAGTGAAAGGGGTTAAACATCTTTGAATTATGTAGTGGATATAACACTGGTTATTGAGACCCTGAAAACAAATCCGATGGAGATTTAGAAAGGTCATTAAATATTACTTTTTTCTTCACCCTTGTGAAGCAAGGGTTAATCTATTTCCAAATACATTATTTTCATGGGAAAATACCATTGCTGTTCACATTTAATCATGTGATAAATGCAGCCATCAAAGTGGGTTTAGAAGAATACAATTTCCTTCCTTTCAATAATCCTTCTCCACAGGGGGGTTTAAATGTATTAAATAACACTGCCTTCACTTTGGAGCAAGGTGACACACTCAGTAAAGTTCCACATTTGTTTCTCCAGTTACTGCGTGATCTTTGCCAGGGCAAAAGGCAATTTAGACCCTTGCAACGCCGCTTCTGCAAGGTGAGGTTGAAGGAGGGGAGATGGATGAGGTCAACTGAGCATCCTCATCACACCAGCACGAACAACTTCCACCGGGCGAAATCACTCCCTTCACAATCAGGCTGCTGCACAGAAAAAAAAATAAATATATAAAATAAAATAAAATAAATACATAGAGAGAAGGAAAGCCCACACAGCATACAGTGAAGAGAAATCAAGCCTGTAGACTGGTGCAGAGGTTGATTTTTAAAATTATACCACTGCCATCACGGGCACGCGTGTGCCAGACCCAGCCCACGTTTCGTCAGCTCGGGGACCTTGGCCTGTGTTTGCTCTCCTCTCTCACTCCTGTCAGCACAGCTCTGACAGTGCTTGCCAAAGGTGACCCTGACTGCCCAGAAAAGCTGCAAGCAAGGAGAAAACTCTGCGACCGAGGTGAGTATCCATTCAGCTGGCCACACCTGTCACTGTATTGCTATTTCTATTTATTCCTATTTATTTCTAATTTTTTTCTATTATTTCTAGTTCTAATTTCTATTTATGTAGATACCTACAGATATACAGCTATGTCTACAGATATACAGCTATGTCTACAGATATACAGCTATGTCTACAGATATACAGCTATGTCTACAGATACACACATCCACGTCAGCAGTGCTGACCGGGACCATGCAGCAATGAGCTGCCCACACTCACTGTGCAAAAAACCAGCGCTCATGAGAAAACAAGAGCCAGCGTTCCCCGAAGCTGTGGCCAGTGCCTGATGCGACAGGTGAGAAAGGCTTTTCCCATCTTTGCAGGCTCAGGGATGCCCCTGATTTGGAGACATGGCGATTCGCAACATCCTTTACGTTGAACAGCTGCAAATATCCAGGCAGCTTTCACAGGCAACGGGAAAAAATATCTGTAGAGCTGTCGCTGGCTATGGAAGAGTAATAATCTGGGTACCGGTTGAGTTATGTTCTGTGTCTGAGCCTCTGGGCACGATACAGGCTTGCTCTCTTCCCAGTAACGGAGCCACATTTGCACCAGCGTTTCGTCCCCTGACCTCAAAGGTCTCCAGGCAGCCCCAGCGTCACCAGTGCCCACCCACAGCGGGGTCCTCATCAGCACGGGGTGAGGGAAACTGGCCCCGGGATTTGGGAGCATCAAAGCAAGCTCTTGCAGAGCTGGGTGATGAGGCTGGCTCATTCCAGACAAAACAACCCCTCCGGTTTGCGAGACGGCTCCGGCAGTGACTCAGAGCTGGGGTAGGGGAGAGTGGCATCAGCGCGGCGCGTGAAGCCAGAGAGATGCTGCGGAGGAGGCTTCAGACAAAAGAAATCCTTTCCCCTGCCTTCATCCTCTGCCCACATAAAAACCTCCGCCCTTTCTCACTCAAAACAAAAGAGAAAAAAAAAAATATGAAAAAAAAAAAATAAAAGGAAGGAAAAAAAAAATATGAAAAAGAAAAATTCGCAAAGAAAGAAACAGAAAATTCCCCCCCCAGCCAGAAAACCCAACTAGTGGACTACAAAATCCTTTGCTTCAGTGCTGATACAGGCAGCTGCAGTTTCCAGCTACATCAGCAGACACGGGCAAGCAAAGCAGGCTTATCCCATGACAGACGCTTGATTGGGGATTGCTGAGGAAAATCCACCATGCTCAAGTTGTTTGGGCAATTTAGGAAATGACAAGTTCCCCTCACTCTTGGTTATATAGATCTGGTCTTTATATAGATTTGGTCTTTTCTTATTTCCCTCCTTTTGTAGAAGAAGGAGCTATATGTTATTGGAAGCTCATGCCTCTAGCCTTTGCAAATTACCTCCTTTATGGATATAGAAGGATTTGGGGGGGTTTCTCGCATACAGCACTGAAGTCTTGAGCCCTCCCGTTGCCCCAGCAAACCTGGGTGCAGCCACAAGCAGTATGAGGAATAGGAATGTTTTTCCAGGGCTCGGGTGCAAGTTTTATTGACCCTAAGGATGAAGGATTCTTCACTTTAACTCTTAAGACTGCAAAGTGCTGCATCCCTGATGCACCAGAAAGGGAGTTTAATGGTTAGGTAGTGAACTACCACACCTGGAAAGCCCACTGGTGTTTCTTGCCAAGACCATGGGCATGCTGAGCAGAAAAGATCTCCTCCCTCTCAGACCCACTGGAAGCAGAACAAGGGCAGAACTTTAGGCCATTCAGAAAATACTCCACCTCCCTCGCCAATATAGGGAGCAACCAAAGAAAATCAGGTATGAATTTATTTCCACCCACTTCTTAAATCCCTGTATCAGAATCTATTTCCCTACCCCCAAACAGGCAGAAAAAGAGACGAAAAAAAAACTACCTTAGGAAAACTGCTTTAATGACTGCCTTAAAAAAAAGCCTAAAAAACCAAACAAAAGCCCACACTTAAATAAAGTCAAGGAAAAAAATCAGCCATGTGATTTCAATGCTCCATACTGACAGCCCTAGGATCAGAGGAGTGGGTTGATGAGAATATGGCTTTTAATGGATGCCCAGCCATCTAAAACGAAGCTGGCATTATTGAAATCACACTTTTTTGCAGAAGCAGCTGCATACCAGGTGACCTTGAGAAGGCACAGCAATTACTACCACACCCCCGAGAAGCACTCGTCGCCAAAGCCAAGGCTCCATTTCCTCAGATACGCCAGCCTGACTGGAACATTAGCAACGGGGATGAGTTCCGAGATAAGATGTTCGAATCAATAAGAGAAGCGTGGAAATAAAAAGCTCCGTTTGTCGGGGCGAAAGCTGTGTTTTGGTCGGGAGAAACGTGGATTTTTGGCGTTTCAGAAACACGCACCCCGCAACCTCCCACGAATATCGAAGCCGGTTTCAAACTTCGGACTTCCAGCACAAAAAGCACCTCCCACAATAAAAAAAAAAAAACAAACCCAAAAATCTCCTCGACTAGTGTTCAAAAATAACCTGTTGGTGTTTGCTTAGCCTGAGAGATCCTCAGGGTGGCACAATCTAATAGCTGAGCTCATCCAGCATCTCCCGCGATAAGGACCCTGTAAAAATAGAAGCCCAAAAAGCAGTTAGAAGCCCAAAAAGTAGTTACACACACACACATGTATGTGCAGTTGATGCAGATACTATTGCCGAAAAATTAATTCTCCCATGAAGGCAAGGATCGCATCTCGCTGCCCCCAAAATGAGAATTTTACTCTGATCACATAAAAAGAACAACTTCACAAACGCAGGAAGAAAGAGAGAAATGCTGCTTCCTGGGAGAAGGAAGTCCGTTTGCAGCATAAATAAATTGATGCAGTCAGGAGAAAAATGCTTGTACATGCAAATAGAGGTTTATTACCCATTTTTGTGCTCCTAAGGAACGTAATTTACTGCCCTTTGAGAGATGGGTCAAGTAGGCTTACGGAATAAGAAACAAAGACATCTCTTTTGGCAACTGCCATGTTCCAGAGCAGTAATTATCCTTCCCTCTCCCCGTGAGCAGCAGGAAATGAAGAGGGGTGCCATTACACTATGACAATTACTGTAATTTTAATTTCTAAAAATTGCCAGGAAAGTTTCCTCTATGAAAAAAAGAAAAAGTAGTCTGTTCAGATTTTTGGTGTGGTTTTAGTTTAAAACTCATTCCTCAGCTAAAACAGAGTTGCACTTCCCCTTCTCCCACTCCCTTTGGGGAACCACCCACGAAGTCTACATGGTGTGAAAGCCCACTTTCCTCCTCATTAATTGAGAAGAGAAATGGCTCGGTGTGGTCAGTATTAAACTGGATCCAGGAAAGATAGAGGTGGCCCAAAGACACGTTGCAGATGCCATGAGGATGCAGAAACTGGGCTGTCCCTGCTAGAAGCTGCCAGGGATGGATCCTTCAGAGCCCTCGGCTTGTCAGCTTTTGCTGGGTTTAATATCCCTTGAACTTACTCAATCATGGGCAAAATAACATATTCTTCTTTCTATGGGAAGCAGATGATGGTAGAAGCATAATAATTAAAAAGAATTAAAAAGAAGGATTCTTTTCATCTCCTAGGCTCAGAGGAATTATTGGCTATTTTGTGGGTTTGCTGCAGGCTACCATTTATTACCTTAATATTATGGATAATCTATTCTGTGCTATCAGAACATTATCATATTTTATTATACCCAACTGCTGCACTGTGGGATGGACTTATCCCAAGAGGACAGATCTGCTCAGCTGTCCAACCTCACTGACTACACTGTCCCAGGCTCTGCATCACTGCTATGGAGGACACCTGAAATATTCCCTCTCCTACACTGGAATCTCTGCCTGGAAGGAGGAACAGCTGCTTTGCACCAACATGTAGCTGTGCACAGGGAGAAGGTGGGATCTGAGGCACATCTGCCCCGTACACAAGCAGGAACCAGAGGTGACCACATCAAAAAATACATTGCCATCTCCACCGTCTCCATCCATCTACCACCACTCATAAATGGAGAGCTGCTTTCCAGCATCCCTCTGTGCACTCCCTTAATGAGACTTCTGAGGTCTCATTTTGGCCACTGAGTGAATATTGATAATTGCTTTCACAGGTTAAAGGGAAAGGGGTTTTTTTTGTTTAATAGTTGCCACAACTCACCTTAAACAATGATCATTTAGCGTAGTAAAATTCCCTCTTTTCATATATGCAGTAATGCCCCTATAGAACTACATCTATTTGTCTACACACAAATACATTCCTAGAAATACATATTTAATTAAGAATTTATAGAGCTTCAGGGAATTTTGGATCAATTGAACGGCACTTACAGCAAACCACAATAGACAGGAGATTATTTCCCGAAGCTTCACTTTCCACTCTTTACCTGTTATATGGGTCTAGGGAATGATGTACTCTCTAAAGTGAAATTTTATTACCAAACATCTCACCCTTCCCACCCACCAACAGAAGAGAACTATAGAGATATACATATAGAAAACCCAGCATTCTTCAAACCTCTTGCAATTTGCTGTAAGTAAATTAAAGTAGGAATAAAATAAAACAAAGCCTGGCAAGCAAGCAGTATTTGAATCAAGACTGGATCTGCAACAGGTCAGGAAGTTCACTCCACAGTCTCAAGAGACCCATAAAGCAGGTCCCCTGGACATATGTAGTATTTTGCATTACTGGATAGGGTGTTCACTTCAGTGCCTTAATATATGCACATAGTGGCCAGGTTACAGTTGCTGTGGGAACTATAATTTTGCATCTCCTGACCAATCTGCAGATGGAAAAATAGTAAGTAAAAAATAATCACACCACTGAATTTCCTTCAGCGGGTTTTATACATTTAATTTCTCTCCTCTTGTTCTTGAAGGAGGAAGAAAAGACCACATGTGAAGCTGCAAATGTATAGGAAAATTGCAACAGATGTGAATTAACTTTCATCCTCTTCAAGTAATTTACATGAAACCTCATGTGTCCCCAGCCCAAGCAAATGTCACTGCATGAAAAGTACGTGCTCTCGGCCATGATCAAGCCTATTTCTGAGTCAAAAGCATCTCACCAAGGACATACTACAAGCCCCTTTTTCATAAGGCACCAAAGACAACCACCAGTATTCACTTGCAAGTGACAGCCACAAGTAAATCTGCAACTGGTCCAGTTTAACACAGTTTCTGCTGATGCTGCCTGACCCACACCAAACTGTTACTGCTACAGTCTTCTAAAGATTGCTTTCTTACTTGTTTTAAGGCAAAGGGGTTTGTCTCTGTCCCCTTCTTCCTCAAGCTTTTCTTTATTTCCAAGCCCATCACTGCTTGTCTCCAAGATTTGAGTCTGACATCTTGGGGTTTTTTCCCCTATTACACTTCTGCTCACCTCTAGAGACAGTTGTTTTTGGAGTCATCAATCATTTTCACACCAGAAAAAGTAGATTGAATGCAGGCTTACTCCAGGTGTAGGGATGCACAACAGCTATGCAATGATTAGCCCTCTTCATCCTATTAGCATTGGTCAATGGACAGCAGTGTCCCACGTCCCATGGAACAGCCATGGCCATGCCACCATCTGGTAGTCCAGGCAAGACCGGAGCTGTTTCCACCTCTGCCATCCACTCCACTGACAGAACTCTAACAGAGTTGGTTAAAAGCACAAGAAGTGATGTAGTCTAGATGGCGTGAAAACAACCAACAGCTAATTTGCACAAAATTACCCCCCTTACCCCTGAGCTCAACCATTAAATCCAGTAACTGTTCGACATCCAGTGGATTTGGCCGACATTCAAGAATAAACTCTTTGTGATCCTGCCTAATTCCCACGTTCAGTAAGGATCATCAGTTGGTGGACAAAAATAAGCTGTAACATTTCTATAAACGCAGAGCTGAAAAGCAACATCTGTGCACAATCACTCCAAAGATGGAACTCTCAATGAGGGTAAAGGAATGCATTAACCCTTTGGCACACAAAGGCCTTAGTTTCATTGGCACTGCCACCTAAAACCAACTCAGGGACAAGAAGGTCCAATGAAAAATTGTAATTGCTTGAAACCTGGCTAATATTAAAGCTTTGCTCCATTGAATTCCCCTAATGGTAGCGTCTTTGGTGGCATCGTGCCATCCTTCTTTACAGAGAGGCATTAATATTATAAAAACCAACTATTTCTCCCATACTCATTAAGGGGGATATAGGAAACCAGGTGGCAGAACAAGGTAAGGAATGAACATTCAGTAGGAAAGCAGAAACCCTGCTGCTGACTGCCCTTTAAAGACATCAAGAATATCAGAAATGATCACTGAAATTAAGCGTCAAGTTCCACTTCTTCACGACATGATACCAGTTGCAAATAGAATCACAGAATCATTCTGGTTGGAAGAGACCTTCAAGACCATCAAGTCCAACTGTTCCCCCAGCACTACCTGTTCACCACTAACCCGTGTCCCTCAGCACCACATCTCCATGACTTTTAAACCCCTCCAGGGATGGGGACTCCACCACTTCCCCGGGCAGCCTGGGACAGGGCTTGACAACACATTTTGGGGAAGAATTTTTTTTCTAATATCTACACAGCCCCTGAAAATAAAGTAAAAACTTTTTTAGTGCGTAGGACTTGAAAGGCCAACCTAATCTCTGCTGGACTCATACTGCAGCTAACTGATCTCCTGCCATCAAACCTCTCATTGAAATCTGTGGAGATTTCTTACCCACACACAGAGACGTATCACATATACAGTGTTTTGCATTGCTATTTACACAGATAGTATTTTGCATTGCTATTTGTGAAGGACTACAGACATATACCTCTCTATTTATACACAGGTGCATCTTTACACTCTTAATCATGTTATATATGTGTACAGGCACACATATGTTTAATATGCACAAACTCATGTCCATACAAAACTAAATACCTGCACAAAAGAGTATACTCTGATTACACATAGTATTTATTTATTGGCAAGGCTCCTAATACGGTTCAAAAGAGAAAAGAAAAAAAAAAGTGGTTCTTATTGCATACATATATAATAGCTCAACACATTGTAATGGAACTGAAGAGCACAGAATACATGATTTCTTTCAAAACTGGGCATGGAGGTGTGATAAACAAACCCCCTTTCCATGAAATTGCACTTGGAGTGTCACTTCACTTGAACCTACGAGCCCAGCTCCCAGGGAAGGGGGTACAGGACTGCTCTTTGATGTATTTCAGAGCAGGCAAAATTCCCACCAATAATGGAAAAAACAATCAGAACGTAAAAGCAGAGAACATTTAAACAGGTCTTACATATGTCTTTCCACCCCGCCCCGGGTTCTGTATCATCCACCTCCACAGGTGTCACACATCTCTATTTGAAAACCACCTCGTTGGCTTCAACGTAGGCAGTGGGGGAGCACCGTGCTCTTCAGCATCATTAGTGGGGTTAGAAAACAGCCCTTTTTAAGCCATGTACCTACTGTCAAACCCAGAGACACGCAAGAACTTACCTGTTTGGTACTCCTCTGCCCAGTAGGAAGCAAAGCTTTGGATTTCTCTGCTATTTTCTGTAAAAAAAACCCAAAAAACATAGAGGTAAAATGGCTGAGGAAAAGTCCAAATACTTAGGGAAGGAATCATACGAAGCTGTTCTGCTTTCTAAATGACACAGCAAAACCCCTTATTATTTAGAAAAAAAGAAAGGGACTATAACAGCATTGAAAAGTTTGGTCTTGCAGGAATTAAAAGTCTTCAAAGCTTCCAGAACGACAAGGTTATCAAAAACTGTAGCAGGCATTTAAAAAAAAACGACAGCTAGGATGTGGATAAGTAGCAATTTACCACTCAGATTGGTTTCCTGACGCAACTGGGCATTCACAAACTGCAGCGGCTAATTTTGGCACTTTGGAATTGATGACAGTTTTTAAGGAAAGAAAAAAAAAAAGAAACAACACCAACCTACATGTACAGTTCATGAATTTTTACCTGAATCCTTTTTTTTTGTTGTTATTATATCTTTACCTGAATCCTTCCAGCTTCTCATTTAAGGGCTGAAGTCGTTTCATTTAAAGACTCCACACTTTGTTTTTCGAATAGGACAGGGAAATAATTAAACAGATGAGATAGTCCTAGAGATAATGCAATGCTATTATAGAATATACATGCTGTTGAAGGGCAACTTTAGGTGCTTGTATTTATTTTTACACCACAGCCAGCAAGTGTTGGGAAATAAATTAGTGCAGAGTGTTTCTAATAGAGATACATTATTAAGTGCATGTTGCCAGCCAGATTTCATTACACCTGTATAATTACAATATATTCTTCCCATGTGTTGCAGGCAACGGGTCAAACTCGCTATAGTAGGGTAAGAAAGCAACCAGAGTTTGACCAGGTTGCGTTTTAATTAATCCACGTGTATGTTCAAACTTGTTACTGCAGGGGAGAGAAGCAGTTTGAGGGTAGTAAATTTAAATCATTACTACAGCGTTTCAAAGCAAAGCAAATCTGCTCATCAGTAGAGTCTCCGCAGGGTAAAGCTGGAGAGCCAGAAGCAAATGAAAGAGCTGGAGGTTCAGGATTTGTTTGTTTTCTTCAACGGCTTGACCTTGGCGACAGGTCCAACCGACAAGATGCGTTTGGTAACCTCCTGGTAAAACCACGTAACACAGCAGAGCCGTAAGGTGGGTTAGCATTTAAATCAGCAACGTTGCCCACACATTTTCTCTAGGCAGAAAAGGTGAAAGGGGCACTGGGAGGTCAGTTCTCCTCCTCCCCTGACAGGGGAGACCCACCAAAACAAAGTCGTGTCTAATCCAGGGGTACCACTGAAGGCTCCACCGGACACACAGCTGGCAAAAAACATCATTTTTCCTTTTCCACTGCTGCTGAATTGGTCTGCAGTCACATACGTGTGCCTATTGCAACGTAATGACAGAGTGCTTGGCTGATCAATTAAGGAATCTACAAGCGAGCAGCCCTGTGCAGATGCTCCACGCTGCTGGGAGCCACGCTCACTCAAGCTTTAACGCATTCCCAAACTCACGTATGGAAGAGAGGAAACAAGAGAGCCCCTCACCTTCTGCACAGCCCCGTATCTCTGGATGGCATCGGACAGCTGGTTCTTCAGCCTGTCCAGCTGAAGTCGTTCTTGCTGTATGGGAAGAACAGAGGCCTGGTTAGCGGATCTGGAGAGATAAATCAAGTAGTAGACTCGGTCTGTGACCACAGGAAACAGTCCTGGTGGGAGATACCAAGTAAACAAAGCGGGCACAGATAGTGCTCTGAAAATTCAATTTCACGGGCTGCCAGGATGCTACGAGATTTCATTTTAGGAAGGGAGCACAAGATACTTTGATCTTTCAGGCCAAAGCAATTAAAAAAAATGTCACTTTGGATATTCAAGAGAGTACTCAAGTCATGACTACTGTGTAGTCTGCTACCTGAACTAGAAACCTTCTGCGGCAGGGATATAGAGGGGGGTGTTCTGCTGTCCTGCTTACTGCAGCAAAAAGGTCTTGCTCCCATAGCAGTTCTTGAAGACTATGGAACACAAGCAAATGAATCTCTACTGCCATCAAAAGAATGGAATGGTCGCAGCATGGCATCCTCCTCCTACTTACTAAAACTCAGCCTCGGATTTTCTGCTGGAGATGATAAACCAAGGAACCCTCCTATAAAAAGTCCTTTATTTGGATGATACATCATGACAGTGTTCATCACCTCATTTGATGGCAACGAGTGATTTGCTGGACTTGTGTTGTCCATCAGCCACAACAACCTTCCCCCTGCCTGGCCTAGGGCCTGATTGTCAGAAACCAACTTAGCTCCATGTTTTCCAAAACACCTACCCAAATGTCACTGCCTTTCTGCCTGGAGCTTGACCCAGCAAGATACTGATCTGTGTTTTGGATAGAAGTGTTGTCAGAAGGAAGACCCCAGTGTAGCCTGCTATAACTAACAGGCTGCAAAATCACTGCTCTCAGATGGAGTGACCAAACCCAAACAGTGTCAGGCAATGGAAGTTCTCCTGGAACTCTTCTACCCCTTCAGATTTCAACTGTGCAGCAACTCACCTGTCTGCTTTGTATGGAGGGGAACGAACTGCAAGGAAGTGGGGTGGCACCTTAAAAACCAAGTAGCAAAAAACCCGACCTACAAACAGCACCCGATCTACACTAAAGCTACTAATCAGAAATGTTCACTTTACAACAATCTCAGCTGTTTCAGACAACTGCTTAAGAATACAAAAGTAAGTTTTATAAAGGGATAAACACCTTGCACTTTCAATGGGAGTACTTTCATGCACAGAAGAATATCCCATCAGTTCTTCATCCGAAAATTTGAAACCACTTTTAGGACAGGGCAAGTATCATTATTCCCGTTCTACAGATAAAGGTCTATAAACCTTATGTTTCTAGACATGCTAAGTAAGATAAGATTGCCACCCTGGAGAGCTGATCTAATAGTCCAACAGCCATCCTACAAAAGCCTGGAATTCCAGATAGGCCTTTCTAAGTCATTTGAGGTTGGTTTGAAAGGAAACTGTAAAATAGCCATGTTTTGTTTTACATCAGTCTCCTGCCTTGTATCACACCGATCCACTCTTACATCAGCATCTTTGCTCCTGAAATACTATGTTTGCTCAGTTGGGCATCCTGACTCAATAGTTCCAGTGGCACACTTGGTGCTTCAAAGGAAGTCAGAAAAACTCCCACAATGCACCTTGTTGGTAGGGCATTACTGGTGGAAAATAAGGAAGAATGAAAAAAAATAAAATAAAATACTATTTTGTCCCTATGTGGATGCAAAGCAATACACAGAATAATGGCTCAGAAGGACTGACTATAAAGCTCGAAATTAATGGAAGGCTTTTCATGCTGTGAGAAATTTTATGAGAAGGAAGTTTGCAATGCTACCCAGATCCCCAAGAGGGACTTACCAACCAGCAGCCAATACCCACCAGAACTATTTATTCTATATAAGGAACAAGGGCTACAGGCTTTATATCAAAATTTGTAGGTTTCATTACTTAAACCGCACACTGTTAGAAAAGAAGAGTTAAAAAAAATAAAATCTGTTAAATTAATTGACCAGGGAGCAGAAAAAGTTATTATGTGATGTCAATAGAGAGCTGCAAGTTTATTCCTCATATTACTGTAAGACTATTTCCTTCAGTTCTTAGATATTCTCCCTTTAGCTTAGCAATTTTTCTCCCCATGACAGCAAAATCTGTTCTCCTGAGAGTCCCCAGTGGACACTTCATGGGCCTCAAGGGCAAATAATGACATTCTTGTGTGGCACTATAATTGGGTTCAACGTGACCTTGCCTAATTCCTCTTTGGATCTGCTTTATGTTACAAAACAGAGCCAGGAGATCGGCACAAAGCCCAGATCTCCAGATCTCCAAGAAAGCACCTTCAGTGTCATCAGGAACTGATGGAATTATTCTCAGATTATGCAATAAAAAAACCCCCAGTCCTTGTTATCCACCACTAATCCAAATAACATGTTAAAAAAGATCAAAGTATTAAGGTTGATGCCTGCATAAGGTTGATGTCTACACATGGACAGCAGTCATTCCAGGCTTCCTTCCCTATCCTCTGAAGCAGATCATCACCCATTCATTTCTTTAGGTGGGTTGTAGTGCACATGGTCCTCCAAAGGTTACAAAGGTAGCCCAGGGTAATTCAGCTCTTAAATCCTTATCTCATATGCCTCTTGGCAAGCGACATAAATCTAGGCTGTAAAAACCACTTGGACAGAGATGAGTTGTGTGTTTACAGCAGTGGTTTTTTCTAGGTGGAAGGACTATATGGATGCTGGAAGCAAGAACGTAACAGCAAACTCCCAGGCAGAATCAGGTAACCAAGAATTGCCCTTATTCTCATTCAGTTGCTGAATCACCTGTTACGTGGGTAAAATTTCTCAACTCTAACACCAGCTGAAGTTTGATCTCCACAGTGGGCTTTTGTTCTTCCCCATGATGCATACCACAGACCAAAGTCAGCAGGAACCGATGGGGTAGAAAGGCCAGAAAGCTTCTGTTTGTCCAGTTGTTGCACTGGGGACCAGGGGATGGTGATCACTCATACCTCCATGACAATGATGTTCATATGAGTGGAACCTACTGATGTCAGATGACCAGTTTATCCACACAACAGACAGGGCTGCTGTGGGGTAAACTGCAACTTGAAGTCCTGCTCTGATCTGGATCTGGCCACACCCTGTCTTTATCTATCCCCCACCGCTGCCTTCACACTCGTGTACAGCACTGAATGAATGTCACATCCCGGTCTGTTCCACTGCTTTGTCCTTTCTGGACACTTCAACTCCTTTGCAAACTCACCTGCACCCAGTACACCCACTGCACGACCAATGCCAAATTCATGCGGAGCCAGATGATTTCTGCAGTGCTTTTGCCCAAACTGAGTGAGACCCTGAGACAGGTGTGAGCCAGTCAAGGCTTTGGTGCCAAGTTCTAGATTTCCAATTCCACGTGATCTGGTTTTGGGACAAGAACTGTTTTCTGCAGCTGTTTTCCCATTGGCCATTTACAAATGCAAGCTACGCTTATTGTGTATCAGGAAAGGAAGTTCAAACAAAACAACAAGCTCAACAGCCTTAAAGCACCACTTCTTCATTCATTATTCCTCCCTCCACGACACCCAGCACTCTCCCTCAACACCATCTTGAATGACACGTACCCTGGATGAGCCTCTGACAACCTCAGACAGCTGCTTGATGGCTTTGGTGCTAGTTGTGATGGTTTTATTAGTCTCCTGCTGGGTTGCATGCCTGCAGAAGAGAAGAGATGATGAGAACTGCAATTGAAATTAATTGCATAATGAGACACTTACAGAAACTTATCGAGCTGCAGAGCAATTGAGACAACACAACACACAGCACATGGAACCACAGCAGGACTATGCGAGTCCAGGATCTTGACCAGCAATGGCAAGACAGAAGGAGGTAGGAAATACTAGCAAGGAGGTGCCCAAAATGTTCTTCCCGTGATCAGCAGAAGGACAATTGCTGCAGACCTGCCAAGTCAGTCCAGGAAGATAAGGTGAAATTTAGGGTGGACAGGTAACGAGGCCATCACAGATCGTTGGCACCGCGACTAAAATCAAAAGAAGGGTTGTGTAGCAAAAAGAGATGGGACTGGGGAGTTACCTGATGGCCTGCTTGGGAAAATTTTGAACTCAGGAGAGAAATTTGAAAAGACAGAAATTGAGCAGGACAAATTCACTTACCATGACCATCTACCTGCTAACGAGAGTATCTTCAGGAAAGCACCGTGAAATGTGAAGGTGCAGTGCTGCTTTAGGAGCACTGAAACAGGCAGGCAGAGAACCAAACCAGCCCCCTCACCAGCCATGATTGTCCCTCTCCTTTACACCCCAAATTCCAGTACCATTATTTCTTGTAAGCACTGGTCGTTGGCTTTGCTGTTTGGAACCACACAAAGTAGGGGGAAGAGGCATAAATGCTTCCCAAAGCTATTTATTAGCTCAGTCCAGTATTTCTCAAGCTGTAGAAGATCAACAGGGCATTTTCAGCCTCTTAAGCTTCCACAGGGAGCACTTCACATCTTTTTAAGAGGTGGTTTTTCCATAATGCTTCAGTCAAAAGCTCTAGAAAGCCTCAAGAAAGCCCTGAAGAAAATGATCTGTTTTCTCCCTCAGAGGACACATTTGAGCCATGGTTGCACTGAAAAGGCTCATTTCTCAGTGCCATCTTTTTCAGGACGGGCAGGATGTGGAGTGAATGAAAGGTCTTTGATTAAAAAATGTTGACTATTTATGGGTCCCTTGTCCTGAAGATCCATGGCCCATCCTGGCTTTTCAGCTCCTTCCTGCTTCTCTGTCAGTACTGATGGAGACCAGGTCTTTCAAGACTTAGATCAGCTCTTTCAGCACCTCCTTTGAGGCAGGAGGCCAGCCCAAACAGTCTCTACCAAGCACAACCTTAACAACAAATAAATTTAGACCTCTCAATAAGCACTCTACGGACTGTCCTTTCCATTTAGTCAGGGAAGATGGACGTAGGCACCACAAACTGTGATAGTCACTCTCACAGCAAACTGTGATTGGTTTTTTCCACTTGAGAAAGATCTCTGTACAGACATCTCAGGTGGTAAAGCTCTCCAGGATAAAAGTACACTTAATTTTATGCATTGTATCTACCAAGTGTACAAGTGAACTCTCAGCGTACCACGAAGATAACATCTCTTAGCTGCAGAACAGTAATTCAGATGTATGTTAACGGTGGAACAAGCACACAGAAGGTATGGACTCCTTTGGCACCATACAGGAAAGAGAAATAATCTCATATGAAGACAAGATGGGATCCAATAACCAGTTACTCTCAGCTCTCCTTAGTTAAATTAAGATATCATTTCTGTGTTGTCATCAAAAGGCATTTCATTTATTTATAAGTCCAGGATCCACTGCAACAGTTGACTAATTACATTACTTTTAATACAAGATGGAAGAGGTCATGAGGCTCTGAGCAACCTGCTCTAGTGGGAGGTGTCCCTGCCCATGGCAGGGGGGTTGGAACAAGATGATCTTTAAGGTCCCTTCCAACTCAAGTCATTCTATGATTCTGTGTAGACTCCAGTAGACTATTCAATACCTAAATTAGGTACAACCTTATATTTTTCCTGTCTGTTGATACTTCCAGGTTCCCTGACAGACAGTTCTTTTTTTTTCTGTCTAAGGAGAGCCTAAATAGTTTTTATTAGGTACAGTTAATTGTCTGTCTGTTGTCAAAAGAGTAAACTGAATGGACCAAGTTCTACCACGGGAGTAATATTATCCTCTACCAAGAAATCTGTGGCTCTTTACCCATTTTCCAAACACACACATGTTGCTGAGTCATACGTGAAAATATTTGTTGTTAAATCAGTGATTATTTTCAGGAGGGTTTGACTTTCATCTGTGTAGGTGGTCCAGAAATTCCTTCTAGTCATCAGATAGGTGGTAACTTTGCAGAACTCCTTTACTGTGTGCACCAGAGGAACGAAAGAGCTTTGTGTTAGTCTCAGCAGTGTATATCCCACAGTTCTGGCCAGTCTGGTGCACACATGTTCTTGAAGGGTTGGTCAGAGTCTTCTTGGAGCCGCTGTGGCAAGAGGAACCTTTCCTTCCTCAAACCCCCATGAGAAGAGCTGCCGAGCGAGAGACGGTTCTGGGCGGGTCCTTCAGGCACCAAAGAACAGGAGCAGCTTTGCTGAGAATGAGGCTTCGGCGAATTCCACAGCAAAACCATCTCATGGGATGTATGAAATGAATGGAATGAATGCCATCAATAGTGGTGTTGCTTCGGGCTCTCTGCAGTCGCAGACAGATCTTCCGATACGCTGCTTTGTGCAGGAGGTGAGTTCTCTGTCACGATACCAGCGGGATGGGTTTGCCTGACCTGGGTTGTGTCATCAGAGCTCTGGAGATGACAATCTCAGGGTGTCTCTTGCTTGTGTCCATGCGCTTGGTCACATCTGTCTCTTCCCACCAGATGTGCTGCTTCTTAACCAGCAAACTTCTGTGTTTTTGGGAACGCGTTGTTCCTGCCTGGGATCTCCACTGCTTTGATAGCTTGAGTGTTAATTAAACCTGCAAACACTCAGTGGCTTTTTGTCTGGCTGTTCCAATCAGTCTCAAGCAATAACCAGAGAAACTGCTCTGTACTTTTTTTCTCCTGTTCCTTCGTTGCCACCCCTGAGAGTTGGGCAGGGTTATGACTGACCTGAGCAGCGTTTCTTCAGACAGGAATTTTCCATGGACCCTGTGCCTTGAGTCTTCCTCTCCTTTTTAACTCCGATCCTCAGAATATATCAGCGCAGCTCGCAAGGCCTTGGAGATGTGTTTTAGGATGGTAGAGCACAGATGGTCTCCTTCTCAGTGCAGATCTCCCAAGGCCTGTTGGGTGTTGTTGCTGCCCATCTGCTCCCCTTTGGCGAGGACGATGTAGCCCTTTGTCCTTCTCTAAATAGCACGTTTTGATGGATGTCAGAAAAAATCCCACCTTGTCCCTCCAGCTTCTCTAGGACCAACATCTCCCAACCCAATACGGGACTTGCCCCTCCTGGGCTGCCCCAAGGTGTTCCCAAGAGCCCCGTTCCCGCAGTGGCATCACCACCACCGCTAACAGCGATGCTCGGTGCAGAGCTCACCTCTGTGCACGGTGGAATAATAACAAATGGCCTCTCCAGAATGTTTTGTGGAGTTGATTTTACTCCTTCCTCATCTTTAGGGGGTATTGTGCAAGTTTGGTCGCCCCCCGACCGCGTTGGCACGAGCGTCGTGCCTGGGAAACATTTCTGTTGCCTTCTGGGAGCCTCCAATCCCTTGGGCGGCTGAATGAGGTCCTCTGATGATGCATCCTTTGATATTCCCTGTTTATCTTAAGGAAACGTGTCCTCCTGAAATGGACTGGTCCTTTCCCTTGCCATGTTTCCCAGCTGTCTTGCTGGATGATTTTTATTTCCCATTGCCCCTGGGGCTGTTCAAAGGCTTCTTTAGAGTCTGAAATCCCCGCCTGTGTCTCTGAGCAGAGAAAGCCAGGAGACTGTACCCGATGGGTCATTAGGATTTGCTCTGAATTTGGACTCCTGGTGTGTGTTCTCCTTCTGTGTAACACAAGCCAGAGTGCTCTGGGTCAGCACTGTGGTTTTCCCCCCCCTCTTTTCCTTTCTCCTTTGTTTGTGTTGTGCCTGATTTGATATTCAGACCTCACTCAGTTGTCTTTGGCTGCTTCTTCTGAATAAGGAAAAAATCGTTTCAAAAAGCTTGTGACTTTGGTTTTTTCAGGTAAATACATTGCTTTCCTCCTTCAGAAACTGTGATTTGAACATTAAAAATAAGGAAGATATTCTCTGCTTGCTAAGATTACAGGGCCTAGTAACCACATGAACTGGTCTTCTTAAAATTATTTACTCACTAAAGATAAACTTTGTGGCACTTTGGACACGTATTTTTATGGAAATAAGTTTGAATTTAAAGAGTTAAAACCATAACAAAGAGTTAAAACCATAACAAATTAAACCTGATACAGGTGGTGGATGGTGACTTCTACATAATCAGAGGTAGCTCAGTGGAGCTCAGGCCCAGTCAGCATGGGTTTAGGAAAGGCAGATCTTGCCTGATGAACCTGATCTCCTTCTATGACAAGATGACCCGACTACTGGTCGAGGGCAAGGCTGTGGATGTGGTCTACCTGGACTTCCAGAAGGCATTTGACACTGTTCCCCATAGATTTCTAATGGAAAAACGGGCTGCTCATGGCCTGGATGAGAATACGATCTGCTGGATCCAGCACTGGCTGGATGGACGGGCCCAGAGAGCAGTGGCCAATGGTCCTAAATCCAGCTGGTGACCGGGGACAAGTGGTGTTCCTCAGGGCTCAGTGCTGGGACCATTTCTATTTCACATCTTTATTGATGGTCTTGATGAGGACATAGAGTCTACCATCAGTAAATTGGCAGAGGACACCAAGTTAGGCGGGTGTGTCGATCTGCGTGGGGATAGGGAGGCTCTCCAGAGAGACTTGGATGGACTGGATCTCTGGGCCACTGCTAATGGTATGAGTTTCAACAAGGCCAAGTGCCAGGTCCTGCACTTGGGCCAGAACAACCCCAGGCAACGCTACAGGCTTGGGGCAGTGTGGTTGGAGAGCTGTCTGGTGGAGAGGGACCTGGGGGTTCTAATGGACAAGCGAATGAACATGAGCCAGCAGTGTGCCCAGGGGGCAAAGAAGGCCAAGGGCATCCTGGCCTGGATCAGGAATAGTGTGAGCAGCAGAAGCAGGGAGGTGATTGTCCCCCTGTGCTCAGCACTGGTGAGGCCTCACCTTGAGTACTGTGTCCAGTTTGGGGCACCTCAATCCAAGGGAGATACTGAGGTGCTGGAGCGGGTGCAGAGGAGGCAACGAAGCTGGTGAAGGGACTGGAGAATCAATCTTAGGAAGAGCGACTGAATGAGCTGGGACTGTTTAGTGTGAGGAAGAGGAGGCTGAGGGGAGACCTCATCACTCTCTACAGCTACCTGACAGGACACTGTAGAGAGGCTGGTGCTGGTCTCTTCTCACAGTAATTAGCAATAGAACAAGAGGGAACGGATTCACGCTGCAGCAGGGGAGGTTTAGACTGGACATTAGGGAAAGGTTTTTCACAGCAAGAGCAGTCAGAGACTGGAACAGGCTGCCCAGAGAGGGGGTTGAGTCACCATCCCTTTAGACATGGTTTTGAGGGACATGGTTTAGGGGTGGACTTTGTAGAGTGGGGTTAATGGTTGGACTTGATGATACCAATGGTCTTTTCCAACCTGAATGATACTATGATACCCAACAGGTCATGAGAAGATGGTGCAATGTTCTTGTTCCCACAGAGTGACTGTGAAAAATCCCACCAAAATGCCCCCATTTCTTCCAGAGGCACACAGGGATCACAACCATCCCAGTAACGGGGCCCAGCCTCTGCAGGACTTTGTGAGGACAGTCTGGTCAGTGAGGCTGGTTCCTCAGGCACTTGCCTGCATCAGAAGCAGATTCCCTATGAGGAACCAAGCTCCAGTCACCAAAAGCTGGTGACAGGCAGAAACTGGATGTGGAGCCCTAAATCCTTGATGTGAAGCTTCTTAGTCCTAAGTGTTTAAAAGACTCCATCTCGATGGGAAACAGCTCTCCCTGGGGCTCTAAGGACAGGCACACAGCTACATTGGGCACACTTTATGCTTATTTAACTCTGCTTTCAAACCTGGTTGCAGAGGATGGCAGGGCAGAGACACCCACCCTGCTGGCAACCAGCAGCTCAGGATATCCTGAGTCAGGTACCTTCGGACCCCTAGAAATAAAAGCCCTGGACTGCTGCTCTTCCTTGAGCTTGTGCAATCCCACCCTGAAAGCAGCCAGAGCTTCAGCCCTGCAGCACGGTCCTTCAGCAGAACTGTTGCTACTGGTCACAGATCCTGCAGAAATGGAGCAGTGAGCCCCGTGCCATCCACCCAAAGAGAGGAAGGGCTCGACAGCAAGGCTCTTCCAGAAACATCCTGCCAAGGCTCAGTAATGCCCTGAGATTTTGAAACCCTGTTTTGGGCCAGGAAGCAGGATGAGAAAGGGAAGGAAACATCCCAGGTACAACCCAGCCTCTCCGGGTTATGAAACATTTTAGAATGATACATCTGAGGAAGAGTCAAGTCGGGAGGAAGGCCTAGACACTGACACTAAGGACAGGCTGGGGGATGGAGGGAACTCTGCCTTTCCCAGGTCAGCTGCTCTTCTCAGAGACTCCTGCCAGCCCCAAGACATCACACAGTGACATCAGGGCTCTGACACGTTTCACTGTTCCCGCTGAGCCGCAGATTTATTGTGTGCTGAGCCGTGGGCACCACAGCAAACAAAAAGGGTTGGGAGCTGCACACCCTCCTGCAGTGCTGGACTGCTCCTGTCCGAGCCCCCAGACCCCCACAGCCAAGGTGTGTTCCAGGACACACGTGTGAGCCAAGCCAAGGCAGAAATACTGCCAAGCACCTTGGCTCTGTGCTCCAAACACCTCAGGAGATTGGTCTTGGGATCTTCTGGTGGTGGTCTCACTAGCAGCGGGCGCAGGCTCCGTGGCTGCACGTGCTCTACCCTGGCAGATGACAGGAAATGCTGAACTCCTTTGTGTAACCTTCTCCCGCTGCTGGTACATAAGCTCTGCCTGCGTGGTCCCAAATCCAGCCACCCCAACACAAAAAGAATGTCACCCAGCTTGATGTAAGCTCCAAATGACAGCTCAGTCCTGACGTGGCAGTAATTAATATTTTCCATCTCCTCCGAGCAGTAAAGCACAGGAGCTCACCAGTGTTACCCTGCCAGCTTCTCCTGATGAGGATCCTCCACCCACTGCTGTGTTCTCCCCCCAAAGGAGGAAGAGAAAGCAAGCAACATCAAAAATGAAGTCATAAAGCACATGTTACCTTCACCCACGGGCAGAAAATCTAGCATCTGATCATCATCTTCATTTGAAGACACCAAGCACTTAACCAATAAACCACGTGGCAGCGAGAGATGAAGAACTTAACGAACTCTCCATCCGGGGTCAGCATTTGGAGCCTCTCCGTTACCTCCTGGAGCAATCATGGATTCCCTCCAGGCCGCTCCGGCCGTGCAACACATGCAGCAGACTCTGGGACTCTGCCCCTTCGCTGGACATGCAGGCAGAGGGAAGGGCTCTCCTGGCAGCCGAGCCCAGGGAGCACCAGGGGCTGCAGGGTCCCGGCCGCAGCTCCCCGGCAGCCCTGGCACAGCAGCCAGCGGGCCGTGCTCTGCCTTAGCTCTCCCTGACCTGGCTGGGCTCGGGGCCTCTCTGCCAGCTGGGCTGGTGCCAAGGCAGCCACTCCACTCCTCCCAGTTCCAGTGCTAGAGCTGCTTCCAGCTCTGCCCGTCCAGCCCGAATGCTTTCGCTGCCGCCCCTCTCCCGCAGCCGGTGCGGTGTCACCCGCTCTGTGTCACCGAGCACCCAGAAGGGTGGAAAAGGGTGCAACAAACCCACCAGGGACCTTCAGAGGAACGTGGCATCGGCATAGCCGAGACAGAGGAACGGCACGAGGACCTCCTGAGTCAGTCTTTGAGGGCCACACGTGTGGCTGTGGGCGGGCTGCTGCGAGCTGCCCGTGTCCTGCATCCCCGTTGGTAGGGTCAGGGTGCTTCCCTGCCCTCTGGCAGTGAGGTGCCACGCGTGGCCAGCAGATTTAGGGACACAATTCCAGTGGAGAAGGTGTGTTCATGTGTGTGTCTGTGGGCAAGGTCCTCATGCAGGCAGGGATTATATCCGGATTCCTCAGGACCTAGAGAATGAGCTGCTTCTCAAGAGGCCAGGGTAGAGTGTCCCTGTCACAGCATCTTCCAGCAGCAGAACTGTGGGGATCGTGCACAGAGCCACCAGCATTCAGCTCTACAAAGGGTTCCTGGGGGATCCTCTAAACATCTCACACTTTCTGAAGCGAAGCACAGCTGAAATTCCTGATATTGTAGCATAAAGCCCAGAAAAATGCAGTTATTTCTTTGAAATGTAAAACTAATATTTAAGCAAAAGACTTCTACGTACTTTCTTGTGTAAAGACACAGATCTTGCAGAAAATCTCAGGTTCCTGTGCCCACAATCATCAAGAATGGGCAGGAGGCCCTGATCCTGTCTGCTCAGTCCCTTTTCCCCAGCCTGTGTCCCTTTACTGGTGGACAGACCCTTTAGTGCATCACCTCCCTGGGTAAAGAGCTCAGAGCTAGAAGCCACCTCTCAGAGGTACATGAGAAGACCTGGGTTTGGTTTCTCTTCCCCCGGGTGCTCACAGCTCTCCATCCCACAAACCACTTCAGAAAGCAAAAAAAACTTGTCAGGGATCTTCTTCCAGTGTGTGCTTCCCTGACTACAAAGAACTGAACTGTCCTCTAGTCTGTGATTGGTTGTGTACCCCCAAACTTGCCATGGATAAGAGAAGCAGGCACATCTCCTCTCTAGGCTGGCGGGGGATTTCCCTCATCCCACCTCCCTGCTGAGGGCAGCTGGCCCTGGAAACTACAATCATTAACCAGTAATCTCTTATCTCTTTCTTCTTTCTTCTCTGATTTTTATCACATTTCCCTCTTCAATCTGCTTTGCCCCGAACCTTAATAGCAGCACCTCCACTTGTGTGTGCATCGCTCGCTCTCTTTCTCCCCAGACATAATTTAAAGTAACTAAGCAACAATTCTCATTCTTGAGGTCGATCCTAAATATTGATTTTCTGTACAGCTTCTAACAGAGAGGGACTCTCCACAGCAGCTTTCCAAATCCATGCTCTGCTTACCTCAGCAACCTGAGAGCAGGATTATTTCTGTCCTGTGAGCCATGAAAGCTTGAGCTGCCCCCAGACTGCTCAAGGAGCAGGAAGATTGGATAAAATAAATTGTGTGCAAAAAGTTTTTCAAAAGTACTGTACTGGTTTTGACTGGGCTAGGTTAACTTCCTTTAATAGCATCTCATATGGTGCTGTGTTTGGGACGTGTGACCCAAGCAGTGTTGATAACACCCCCCTGTTTTAGCTGCTGCTGAGCTGGGCTTGCACAGTGTCAGGGTCATCTCTGTTTCTTCCATGACCCACCAGTGATGAAAGAAGTGGTGAATGAATGAACGCCTGGCTCTGCATTCTGCCTCGGGCCTGCAGCTTTTGCTTAGCCCATGAAGCTGTCCGTACCTCAGCCCACCAGTGCTCACCCTTCTGAACCTCTCCCCCATCCCCTGGGTGGTGAGCGAGCAGCTCGAGGAGGCTCAGCTGCCTACGAGGCTAAACCACATCAGCTATCCTACCTACTCCACTCCTTCCCTCTCTGCTTTCCTCCAGAGCCACGAGAACTCTTGGGCAAGGCAACTGCAGAAAGAACCATCAGCACAGGCTGCCCTTCGATCAGAGCTCGAGGCTGCCACCCAGCACCCCCTTTAACAGCAAGTTCACCCCACCTTATATTCCTAAAAGCCCAGGGTATGTGTTCAAGGGTAAAAGAGCATATGTGTAAGAGGCACGAAAAGACATCCAGGGTGCTGCAGGTCATGTGTGAGGAGTGAGTGGGGAATCCTGGCCAAGAGCCAGCCCTGGGAGCACCCCGTTGGCATGGGTGGGGAGTCACTGGAAGCTTGATGCACCCCCACAGAAAACCCCCTCCCTCTGGGGCAGTCACAGGGCCCTGCCCTCTGACTGCTGCCACGTTGGCCCGCAGAGGAGGAGGATGCACAGGATGAGCTCCACCACGTCTCACGTCTCCCCTCGCTCTGAAACCCAGCAGAGCCGAGCAGACAGGATCAGGCCCAGCCACCTGCACAGCCACCCCCGGCCCTACGCCGCCCCTGCGGTGCCCGGTTAACCGAACCCCCAGCTCCAGGCTGTGCTGCCTCCACAGAGGAGCTCCCGGAGCTCTCGGGAGCCCACGGCCACCCGGCTGCTGGCCACTGGCCACGGTGCAGCTCTCCCAGCAGGCACAGCCAGCGCGTCCTGACAGCGAGGCAGTTACCAGCCTGGCACACAGAGAGCTGCTCCTCCTCGCCGTCTGACCTCCCCTTCCTCCCTCACACACCTGCCCTCGGCAGGGCCAGCCAGGCCCCAGCTCCACCAGCACCCTGCCCGGCTGCCCCAGCAAAGCACGCACTGGTGGGAGCGGGAGGCCCTGGAGCCGGAGAGGGGATGTGTGTGGGAGAAGCCCCCCACTCCTCCACCTCTGCTGGCAACCAGCAGAAGGGACAGATTAGAGCTGAATTAAGTTACCAGCATTAAATAAACACGCCGGGCCTCTTTGAAGTTCTACTTCCCTTGAACATGAGCGTATTTCAGGAGGCCTATTTTTGCTCAGCCCCAGCAAGCCACCAGTCTCAATGGAGTTAACTCTTCACAGGACTTCTCAGCTCCCCCAAGCACCTCACCCTGCCGGCAGCCGCCCAGTCAGGCCAGTATGTGAGCAGAGCCCAGTATAGCCACTGTCGGCACCGACCTCCTGCGTGTCTCCCTGGGTCTCCCCAGCTGAAAGGGAATTCCCACCAGGAATGGGAACCTGGCCAACCCCTCTGCATGGTCCTGCAGGCTCCAGGCTGACACACAGGGAACCTTGACTGGAGCTGAAGGAAAGGGAGATCCCTCTGTGCTGAAGCATCTTCCAACCCTCCCAACAGCAGCACTCCCAGGTCCTGGGAGAACTGTGCTGAACGCTCCTCTAGAGCAGGGCTAAGGAGTAAAGGAACGAGGGAGGAATTTAATTACAGATGAGGAAAGTTCCCTGTGCTCCCCTCTTTAGGTTTAATCCCACAAAGTGGAAATCAGAAAGTCTGGGGCAGGAAAGGGAGGAGGGGAGCCACAGAGAGGAAAGTAAAACACCAGAAAGACAAGGCTGACCCCGACTCCACGGCAGTTTTGCAACCTCTGCCAATCCCCCCTGCTCTTGCCCCAGTACTTGAACACCACAGCAGAGAGCAGAACTCTGCCTGGGAGCAAGGGCTGACTCTGCCGGGCAGCAGGGAGAGGGGGCTCCCAGGGCTCACTGTTTTTGTACGTGAGCGGGAGCTGCGGAGTAGCTGCTGATGGAGCTGACGTGAGACAGAGAGCCTGCTGCTGCTGCTGCCTGCCAAGGGGGGAACCTAATGCTTCTCAGGATGGCTCCAAGATACCACAGTGCCACTCCCATGAAGGGGTGTTAGTTGTGGATGCTCTGCTCGCTCCCAGTTCAGCCCCTGGCACAGGGAAGTTGGAGAGGGACAGAGGTGCCTGCATCGGGTGCCATGGGTCAGACAGAGGTTTCCACTTCTCCTGGGAAGGCAGCTTCCAGCTTGCTCCTGAAACCATCCACCCCCGGTGTACTGCCAGGAAAGCTCCCACCCAGCACAAACATGGCTTTAGCCACCCTTCAGCAGTACCTGAGAAGCACCTGGGAGATGCTGGGCAAGAGTCCCTGACTCCAGGGCCCCGCTGGAGATGTCAGCCACTGGCCAGGAGGTCCCCAGCAGCTCTGTGAAGCCTGCTGGGCAGCAGCTGGCAGGACACAAACACACAGCAGGAAGGGAGGGAGACGCTGGGAATATCAATGCCAAACACAGAAATCTAAGATAAATAGCAAGAGTGCCTCTCAGTTCCCAACCATAACAGATTGTGTCTCCACCCAAGGGGAGCCCACAGCTTGGCTTGCACAGAGGCCAAGCAAGATGACCCAAGGCAGCCCAGTCTGGCACCAGCCATGCAGCAGAGAGGATGGAACTGTCTCCCATCAAGGGGCAGCTGGAAAGCACCAGCCTGATGGGGTAGCACAGGCTGACCCTGGATTTGCATGAGGAAGAATCTCATCAGAGAAACACCTTTCCTAAGTAATCCTTCAGCTCCAGTTGCTCTGCTGCTTCTCCTTTCACCGACAGGCACACACCGGACTCTCCAGACAGCAAATGCCAAGAGGGCAGTGCATGGGGACAGTGACAGCCCCCAGCTCCTGACCAGGACTGCAGTGCTAGCAGGCTACAGATGCATCCGAAAATCCCAACAGCCAGTGCTTGGACCTTCTCCAGGCAGCAAGGTCCCCAACACCGTTCCTACCAACAACCACAGTCCCAGTAACAAAGGAAATGCAACCTGATTCAGATCTGCTCTTTCCACGTTCACAACAGAGCTCACAGGACAAGGCAGAACAGGGTAACCGTCAGAAGCACAAAGAGGCGCAGTCCTGCAACTCAACAGTTCTCTTCATTCTCACTGTGGGATAACCCACAAACAGCCCTGAAGAGGAGCAGACTCAGCAGTGTTGCACAGCACCACCATCACCCTGCCCACCCTGACCCTGACTGGAGGCTGTTCCTTAGCACCATGGAGCCAGGCTGTCAACCCTGCTCAGCCTACGATCACCCGTACCCTTACCACGCATGAAGCAGCGCAAGAAGACAGGGCACCCAGACATCCTTGCTGCTAGCCTCTGCCTGTTCTGCTGCTCTTTGAGAACTGAGTGGAGGAGGAAGACAGCTAAGCAGCAACGTGGGCCTTACCTTTTGTTCCAGGGGGCTGCAGATTATCTCCAGTCAGCGAGCACCAGCCTACGGGAAAGATGTCCCGGGAATCATATCGGCACCAGTAATCGAAGGCACCTCTCCAGCCATCAAATGTTATGAGGACCTCAGAACCTCTCACCTCCCCAATGGTGGCCGGGCAGATGAAGTGAGGGTTCTTCCTGTCCACTGCCTCCAGCTTCATACCTGTCTTGAAGAAGTTTTGGGATGGAGATGGTGGTTCCTATAAGGAGAAGTTGAAAATGTGCTCAAAGAGGAGATGCCAGCGTCTCCCCAGACCGGGGCTGTCCCCTCCACCAGCAAACTCACCTCCATGGGCAGATGAAGAAGGGAGCTAGTGGACTGGGTTTGGACCCCAAGGAGGTGTGCACTCACTGGCCTAGCTACACAACCACGTGCCCTTTAAGTCAAGAGGCAATGAAGTCCACTCCTGACCTCTCTGCCACCACCCGGCTGCCGGACCGAGCCCAGACAGCGTGACGTTAACACTGCGCCCTGTGACAGCTCTGTCACTCTACACCAGCAAGAAGTAAAGCTCCAAAGAAAAGAGCCTGTATAGGATTCTCTCACCTTGTTACCTCTGAGCAGGAAAACCTGAGCTGTGACAATCCCTCTCCATTGTTCTTCCCTCACCTTCAGCTTCCTCACCTTCAGCTTTGCTGGACATGTGAGAGATCATCCTCACGTGGGGCTTGCTCTGCCTAGTCTTCTCTACCTGAGATACACTAAAGCCACCCCAGCCACCCCACCCCACAGCACACACCTCCACCCTGGCTTCTGTCTCTCTGCCTCCCCTGAGGGTGTGAGGATCCAACCCACCAAACCCCGTTGGCAGTATCTGCAGCCCTGACAAGCTCTGGCACGCTGCGAAGCCTCAGCGGGCTGCTGACCCTCACCTGCTGCATTCCTGACTCTGAGCAGCACCTGCAGCCCACGTGAAACACAAGCACATCTCTCAAGCCCAAGCACTGAAGCCCAAGATGCTTTCTTAGTAGATCTCTGTCTGCATCCTGCCCCTGCTACGCCACAGCCACAGAGGCCACGGGTCTGTGCTAGAGCAGCAGCTCCGTGGCAAAGCTGAGCAACGTTCACCTCCTCTGGGATCAGCAGATCTCACACGAGGCACCAGCTGGGACTTTGGTGCTCTGCACTGAAGGGGACACACCAGAAAGATGTTTTCACAAACAGTACAGTAAAATACCTTGTGAAAAATCCGGACAGGAGCCATCTCTGCTCCATTCAGAGTCTTCAGAAGGAACATGGGCCAAGAGGAGGCATTCAGCCGAAAGCCTGCAGAGAAGGAAGCAGAGATGGAGCCTTTAAGGCTGTGGGGGCCACTGGATCCGGCAGCACACGCCTGCTCTGATGGGAACTCTGCAGCAGGCACACGTGGTGATCCCAAACCACCCTCCCCCTCACGCCGGAGAGTCAGGTTTGACCTTTTCCAGACGCTCTGAACGCAAAACATTATGTTGTTGAAAAGAAACATCTGGAAATGGGTGTTTGACTGCAATATTCACTTAGCACAACAAAAGTCTGCCCGTTGACCGTACAGGCAGAGCACTCCGTGCAGCGCTAGTGCCGGCAGCTCCGCTGATCCTGCTGCAGAGGAGACAGGAATCAGCAAGTGCACGCTCGGGCTACGAAATGTCTTCCTCAATAGGGATTCTCAGCTTCTGTGTGGCCTCCTCCACCTTTTCGAGTGAGCTGTAGGCAAGCTAACCTGAAGAAACAGAGAGGATGTGACTTGGCTCGGAAACAGATTTACCCATTACAGGAGAGGATGGCAGGTTTTAGCTCGACACCTTCTACGGGGGGGAAAAAGAAGTAGGGAAATAACAGGAAGGGGCTTTAACAGGAAGGGGCTTATGGAAAGAAAAAAGCTTATTTGTGTGCTCTGAGTCTATGGTACTGAGCACGAGCACAACTGACAAGTCTCCAGATACCACAAAACACCATCTTTGCTAAATATGCACCTTCCTGTGCAGGCAATTCCTGCTGCTCAGCTGAACCCGGTGTTGCACTGTCTGTATTTACAGTGTTTTGAAGGCTGCTCTGGGGTTGACCCTGGACAGACAGCATCCCGTGATGATTAACACTGCAAAATTTTGCCCGGATTGAAATGCCACAGCACGACCACATCGGTACAGGTCACCCTGCCAGCCCTACAACACTGCCAGAGCAGCTGGAAGCCAAAGGAGCCAGCCACAAACCTCAGGGGCTGGGAGAGGGAAGCTGCCAGCGGGGCAAAGATAACCTGTGAGGTGAATTATCTGTGCAGAGAGGAGCAGCAGCAGATGTGTGCACATGGCAAATAGTTCAAGGAACACAGAAAATCCTTGCTGGGTTTTCCAGGCCGTGGCACTCTGCAGGCAGAAAGGCCAAGTGCAGAACTAGGTGCTTGTCACATGCCTTTCTGCTGGGTGCAAGAGAACCACTCTTGTGAGGCCCACAGTTACACAGGCCACACAGAGCAGGGCTGGGCAGAGACTGCCAGGACTTGAACCCTCTCCTGGCACAGTGAGGAATGAGTTGTGCTCTGCAACTCGATTACACCTATTGCCATCTGCTGGCAAAACCCAGCCAAGGCCCAAGAGGAACCCAGCCCTGCCAGCTCGGACAGGTACCCAGGTTCCCTGTGCAGAGCTGTGTGCTGCACCCAGGGGCCAAGGTCTGCAGGAGGTGTCTGCACACAGGCAGCAGTGTGCACAAAAGGAACACTAAAAACAGCAGCATGTGATACCTGCAGCAGGTTTTGTCTGCAGCAACTGTGAAGGGAAAGCATAGAATTGTGGGCAATGTTCTCCAAGGGACAGCAATGGGCCCTCGTGGCCAGGAAGGCCAATGGTCTCCTGGGGTGCAATAAGAGTGTCCAGCAGGTCCAGGGAGGTTCTCCTCCCCCTTTACTCTGCCCTAGTGAGGCCACCTCTGGAGTATTGTGTCCAGTTCTGGGCTCCCCAGTTCAAGAGGGACAGGGAAATACTGGAGAGAGTCCAGTGGAGGCTACGAGGATGCTGAAGGGACTGGTACATCCCTCTGATGAGGAAAGGCTGAGAGCCCTGGGGCTGTTTAGCCTGGAGAAGAGAAGCCTGAGAGAGGATCTTATGAATGTTTACAGATATCTGCAGGGTGGGGGTCAAGTAGGAGGGGCCAGGCTATGATCAGTGGTGCCCCGTGATAGGACAAGGGGGTCACAAACTGGAACACAGGAAGTTCCACCTCAACATGAGGAAAAATTTCTTTGCTTTGAGGGTGACCAGGCTGCCCAGAGAGGTTGTGGAGTCTCCTTCTCTGAAGACTTTCAAGACCCTCCTGGATCTGTTCCTGTGTGGCCTGCCCTGGGTGATCCTGCTCTGGGAGGGGGGTTGGACTCGATGATCTTGAGAGGTCTATTCCAATCTCTACCATTCTATGACTCTATGATCTTTTCCAGATGGACCAACCAATCTTTGTTGCAACTATCTCACTGATTCACTTAAGTGAAATTTGGAGCAACTCTGCTCTTCACTTGAAACAATCTGCTGTAGATCTAAGGAATGGCTCACGTTCCTCAGAGCTTTTCTGCTTTTCCTTTCTCCACTGCTACCCCACCTGGGCTAATGGTTGGACTCAATGATCTTTAAAGGTCTTTTCTAAGCTAAATGATTCTATGATTCTCATCCTGAAATTACCTTTCCCAGCAAACCAGATTTTGCTTCTATTCCCCTGCCATCACAGCTTGGCTGATGAAATGACACCATTCCTTTAGTAAAACCTAGGACTGGATGCTTCAAGTGAGGTCTGGGGAGGTGATGGGCCCCATGGTGACATTGCTTGCAGCTCTCATTCTCCCACAGCCCATCATGTGCATTGCCTGTGACTCAGGACTCACAAGTCCTGGAGGTAAATCAGAAAACTGGCTGGGCAAGCCCATGTCTGCCTGCAATGGACCCATCTAGATATTTACTCTGCACCTCTCTGAATGAGCCTTTCCTCCCAGCACAGCAAAATGGAGTAGAAATCGATGCTGTGGCTGGTCTGCCTCCTCCACATCCCCCCCTTGTCCTTCCCTGCCCCCAGCTGCCACATGCACAAAAGAAATGGCCAGCTCACAAACCTCATGAAACTGGAGGAGGGGAAGAAGTCAACTAAATACATGTTTCATCTTATCGGGCTCTTTGTTGACTCAAATTCCTCCCTGACTCCACCCCTGTTTGTGGTCCTGGGTTGCATCTGGTGGTGTTTGTCCCACTGTGGTTTGCATGAAGCCAGAGATGCATTTCTTTGCTAAACAGGCCACAATAAGAGGGTGTGGGAGCAGGGAAGGAGATGCTTTGAAGTCAATCGTGACTTGGGCAACCTGCAGTGAGGATTTAGGAAGACTGGGGTGAAGTCATGAGGGGCTCAGTAATGTTTTCAGTGATCTTTTTCACAAAGCAAAGCTGGAGTGAGTCTGTCTCTGCTGTTCTCTATCACTGGAATTTCCATCTACGCTGGGTCCACGGTGCTGCAATCCGAGTGCTGGCTCTACATAAAAGATGGTCCAAACCTACCCCCAATCAGAGCTCCTGCTATAATGAGGAGCTTCTGGAGCAGCAATAGGCTTCTTGGTCTGGATAAACTACTGGAGCTGAGTGGTGCAGCTGACACATCTGAGGGATGGGATCCAGCCAGGTGGGACCTGGACAGGCTTGAGAAGTGGGTCCATGTGAACCTCATGAAGTTCAACAAGGCCAATTGCAATGTCCTGCACCTGGGTCAGGGCAACCCCTGGTGTCAATCCAGGCTGGGGGATGGAGGGATGGAGAGGAGCCCTGAGGAGAAGGACTTGGGGGTGCTGGGGGGAAGAAGCTGGAGCTGAGCCGGCCCCGTGAGCTGGCACCCAGCAGCCACTGGCACCCTGGGCTGCACCCCCAGCAGCGTGG
>WTSP01005400.1:16115-38268 GCA_025331215.1 Actenoides lindsayi | reverse complement strand
CGCCGACGGCTTCGGGTCGGAGCCTGACGGCGGCTGGGAGGAGGAGAAGGACGAGCCGGAGGCTGCCAGGCCCGCCAAGGGGGCCGCGGCGCGGCGGCGGCGGCAGAGCGGGAAGGCCCCGCGGGATGGGAAGGCGAGGCCGCCGCTCCAGGCCCCGCTGCCTGCCAGGTAAGGGCACATCTCCGCTCGCCTCTCGCCCGCTCTGGCGTGTTCAAGCACCCGGTCACGGGTTGCTTGCTTGGCTGCGGTTTTTTACCTGGTTTTTGTAAGCGACCGGGGCATTTTGTGGCGGTGTCTGTTATAAAATAAGCTAGTTCTGGGGCGAGCTGGGTCAGAGGTGCCTAAAAGGGCAGCGTTTGAGGACATAATGAGGTTACAGGGTACAGGACAGTCAGGTTTTTGGTCATAGCTATGTCGGTTCACTAACTGCAGTGGAGAAAAGCTTGTACATGGTTTTAATCTTTTACTGGGTCTGCTGGAGTCGGGCAAAGCTCGCTTTGTTCTTCCTCAGTTTGTATTTGCTCTTGCTGAGAGATGTTGGGAGGATCTGCAAGATAGAAAATGGTGAAGTAGTTCTGAGCTGCTGCTAAACACTGTTTGAAACAGAACCATTTCTGTAGTACCAGGTAAGATTTTACTCAACTTCCATCGTCAGATTCCTCTGGCAGTGCAGCTTTCAATATTCTTTCTAAAAAGCTTGTGAGAGTACTTCTGAGAAACGGAGATATTTTGTTGTTGTTTTTTACAAGCTGCTTTTGTGAGCTCTGGTTGTTCTAATACAACCTGGTAGCTTGCTAGCAAGATTTCGGAGTGCTGAAGGAAAATAACCTTCTACCAGTCCTCTAGAGCAGGTGTTAAATGGGCTACAGACCCCTGGCCCCAACTGGGGCCAATCCAGCACTGCCTGTGTTAGCCCCAGCTGTGCTGTAGTGCCCCAAAGCTGTTTGCTTTTCTTCCAGCATCAGCAGAAGCTTGAGCAATAAATAACTGTGTTCATTCCTATTTACCAGGAAGAAGGGAAAAGCATCTGAACATAAAGATCAGCTCTCCAGGCTGAAGGATAAAGATCCTGAATTTTATAAGTTTTTGGAGGAAAATGACCGCACGCTGCTGGATTTTGATGCCTCAGACAGCTCTGATGAGGAGGAGATGTTGCACGTGCCACCTGATACGCTGGAGGTACTGGGCCTGGGCTTGGAGGGCTGAAATCAATTATTCAATTATGTACTTGTTAAGTACTGGAGTTCCACTGCCAGGCCCAGGTGTATTTGGGTTTAGAATGGCCCAGGTGGCTGGGGAGGAGCTTCCCCAGAGATCATCTGCAGGTGTAGAGGCTTTTAATGCAGAATTCAGCTGTGGATGTGAGCTGAGCAGGAGTGGTTTGGTAAAGATTGTGAAAGCAGAGCCTGAGAGTGTATTTTCTCTGTACCTTTGGGTTTATGTCCTGGTTCCCAATGATAGTTTGTGCTTCAAGTGATAAATGACCTTAAGGGTCTTTTCCAACCTAAACGATTCTACCATGTGCTTTCTCCTTGCTATTTTATGTTACTGAATATTTTATATTGAACATGTATAGCAAAGCTGCAGGTTTTAAATAGCTTTAACTTTGTAACACTTGTAATTTTGTTACTGCTTTACGCAAAGTGTTGACAAAAGCATTAATAAATTTCCCTGCCTCCTGCCTTCCTCTTCAGTAGCTACTCAACACGAGAGGTGGGGCCAGGAAAGAAATGTGTGAGCTTTTTCTCAGTCTTGCTACTGACTTCTCTAGGAAGCGAGTGATGAAGATGAAGAAGAAGAAGGTGAAACGGTCAAACGGAAGAGGGTTTCTTACATCCCTGTGAGCATGAAAATGGTTGAAGAATGGAAAAAAGCTGCAGAGGTGAGCAGGGAGTTGGAATACGAGGCACTTGAGCATTCTCCTTTAAATGTTCTTCCAGGTGTCACCACCTCTACAAGACCAACTTTCGATTTGTTCATCTTTCACAAAAACTCAGAGATCTGTGTCCTACATCCAAGTCATGCTCCTCGAGCTCTTTTTACTTTAGAGTGACTTGTCTTTGCAATATTTCTTGGGCTGCAAGATAAGAGTACTTGCACTCTGTGAGAGATGCCAGAGAAACTTGTATGGCTCAGAAGTTGTCAGAGTGGTTAATTTTGGATTTTTTACCCTCTTGCTGAGTGTTGGACCTTTGGTGGCTCCCAAGAATGTTCTTGGTCATATTTTGAGTACTGATGAAATGATTTGCTTACTTCTGACTTAGAGGGGGAAGGAAAGGGTGAACTGGGTAGTTGCTTGCAGCTGATTGTTTCTCCAACCAATTAAGAGCCCTAGAAGCCCATTTTGGTGCAAGTGAAGGCCCCTAGCATTTGTTAACACTGTCTTGACATTGTTCATTTGCTTCTAGGATGGAGCTATTTTTGCAATCAAGCTTAAAATGAATTCTAATACTGTCCCAGTAAAGTGCTACAGAGTGTCAGGATATCACTTGCATTTCCTCCTCAACAGTCTTATTCCTTCTTTCTCCAGAGAAAACCAACACCAAAACTCTTCCATGAAATCACTCAAGCCTTTAAAGCAGCTGTAGCAACCACCAAAGGAGATAGTGGAGGGGCTGATCCCAGCAAGTTTCAAGTCACTGATGCTGCAGGTGAGTTGGTCACTGCACTGCTGCTGTGAGAGAAGGGAAGGCATTTGGTAGGGAAGGTTTTAGCTGTTGGAAGAGAGTGGGGATCAGTACTGGCTGGAGTGAACTTACGCTTTCATAGGCTGCATTTCAGATAAGTAGCTTATCTTCCTGGTGGTGAGTCTGTGCGGTGGTCTCTCCTCTGGTGTCCCAGTGTGTGAGGTGCTTCTTGGTGGGCAGGCTTAGAGCTTCTGGGCTTGCAGAGTGCTGAGGAAAGGATCCCTTTGTTCACCAGACTTCTTAGAGTGAAGCTGAGGCTATGTCCTGTTTATACACTTTTGAACAGCCTTTGCTGCGGCTTCTTGCTGATCCCTCTTAGAACTAATCCTGTGAGACTATTTTAAGACTTCTTTCCCAGTAGCATTCCATAACCTCCTAACAGTTCAGAGTTCAGTTGCACTCTGGAGTTCCCCTTCCCTTAGCTGGGACCTTCATTAGTGTCTCAGGCTGCAGGTCACATCCTCGTTTACCCCTAAATTGGCAGGTACTTCCTCGCTGTGTTTTATCAGCTTGTTATTGGATGCCATCTGGAACTGGTGCTGTGGGGTGGGACTGCTTAAACTCACATGTTCTCCTTAATCCTTTCATGCCCAGCACAGTGCTTTCTATAGCTTGCATGGCTTTTGGTAAAACCTCATTCTTTAAGACATTACAGGGAATTGACATGCCTGTTTCTCTGACCTTTTCCTTTTTTTAAGTGCTTTTAATTCTCATGGCTTAGGGGAGATCACTGGTAATACAGACTCCTAGTCTTGGGTCAGGCTGCTTTTGTGCTTGGTGCTGTTGACTCGCAGAGCAAAGAGAAGCCCCCTGTGCCAGAAAGCTGTCAGTTGTCATCTTGCTGTTCAGATAAAAAGTCTGGGGTAAGATGCTGATATTTTCTGGAAGCTTGTGGAAATGCAGTAGTTCTGCTTTGTGTACTGACTTCAGTTCTTTGGGGAGCTATTTTCAGATTAGCTGAGAAATCCAGGAATATGTGGAAAATAATTTATAAATGCTTTACTTTTTTTTTCTTTCCTTAACCAGTGTTCAATGCCCTTGTGTCCTTCTGTATCCGGGACCTCTTCCACTGCCTGCAGAAGCTGCTTCTTCTGAAACCCCCAAAAAACAAACTAAAGTAAGTCTGGGGGAGATTTCAACAGGAAGAGAATTGCATCTGCTTGCACTTGGGAGGACTGTGAAGTCATTATGAGTTGGCTTTCAGAGGAGGGGACCGAGCCTTCTGCCTGTATGAGGGCAGAGTACCGCAAGTGTGTGACTTCAGTGACCCTGGAGTCCCCAGGCCTGGCTTATACAGACTGTGGGATGGCCTGGGGACACTATTTTGGGTGCAGCATCACAAGTTTGGAAGAGACTGAGCAATGTCTCAACTGGTTTGATCCCCTAAAGAGACTTTCTTGCTACAAGCCTGCTCTGTTCTCAGGTTCTCTGTTCTCACAAGTGTGAGAGATTCACCCATGATGAAATTGTTACTTCTTGCTTTGCAAGCAGTTGTTTTTATTCACTGGCAATATCATGAACATGAACTTGCTGTTCTTTGTGCTGCTGAAATCTATTTTGTGGAGGTTTTTTTTAAAGCTAAACCCAACTCCTGCTCATTTCCAGAATGGTTCTCCCTTCCACCAGCCCGCTTTGGAGTAAGCTGCGACTGGACATCAAAGCGTATCTCAGCTCTACCATACAAGTAAGAAATTTCAGCATGTTTATGTTGCTGTGGTTAGTCTGGGCATGGCTGGGCTGTTGTTCAGGGTATTTTGGAATGAGATGGAGGGACTTTTGCATCTGTAAACAACATTGCAAAAAGGAGAACCAGAAAATCAAGAATATAATTAACAAAGCAGGTAACAGTGTAGCCTCAGGTGCTTATAGGTAGCCTATAAAGAAGGGCTGGGTTAACATTCTGGCAGTTCTTTGTGTCTTAATTTGTTTGACAAATTGATATTTAGTGGGCTTTAAATTATTTTGCTCCTGTATCCTGCATCTTTAATTTTTTGGCACTATCATCTTGCCACTTCTTGTAGTAAATCCTAAGATGTTATATTGATAACCTCACATATGACATACCCAAGTAGGATTATGCTCCATCCCAGTGGGATATTCCATCCATCCAAAGGTGCTGATATCTGGTGTAGCAAAGACAGTTCATGGATTATTTCTGAAGGAAATTGCCCCCAGTTAATTTTTTTAACTGCTTTATCATGCCTCCCCAATCTTGAAATATTAAAACCAAAACATTGAAACACTCATTTGTCAGAAGCTGAGGGAAGGGGACATAAGGAAGGGAGAAGAAAGAGCTGATGTCTCTTAGCTGTAAGCTGGCAGAATGACTTAGCAGAAAGAGCAGTTGGATCAGTAGAGCTTTTTTTTTTCTCCTCAAGTCGCGGTGCGTCTCGCCAGCAGCAGAAGATTGCAGCAGCAAAGGCAGAGCTGGCAATGCAGTCCCAGTGAAGTCACCCAATGTCCTGTGCTTGCTTCCGAATGCCATCAGTCCCAGGCTTCACTACAGGCTTTTTTTTTGGCATAGTAGCTTTTGAACAGTATTTTTCTCCCTTCTTTTTGGTGCATGAGGGACTTTGCAAAGGAATCCTGTTCAGTCCACAATCTTGGCAGTGCAAGAAGGAAAGTTAAAAGTAGGGAAAAAAAACCCCAAACTAACCAAAAGCCTCTTTCTATCAGCTGGGATTGCAGGTGAGAAGGGTCACTGCATCAGGCAGAACCTCTCCAATTGAAGTGATTTTGAGCTTGCTGTTGTCCTCAAGTGAGCAATTGCAAATGTCTCTGGGTTTGGCTGCAGATGAACTGGGCTGAACAACCTGGAAGTGCAAAGATATTGTTTCTTAAGAGTTTGTCTTACCTTTTCCTTGAACTGAAGTTAACCTTTTGGTACCCAGTAGTATTCCAGTTTCCCATTAAAGTAATCCTAGGGATTTCTTTATCACACCAGTTCAGATGGTTTATTTCCAAGCCTTGTGTAGACTGAGGGTGTCTTCACCATGCTTCGACCATTTGTAGTGAGACAACAGAGGCATTGATCTCATGCTGTCTGTAAGGTGTCTTAAGGTGACTTCACTTCTGCAGCTTACACGAATGAGATTTTATGTGGCGAGCTCAGGTGCCATTAGCCATCCAGGTCCAGTAACCTGGCTCACATTTACGGTATGATGGACTTCCAGGGGAGTTGTTTAACCTGCCAAGTGTCTGTTCCTTTCCTGATACAGCTTTTGTGGGTTGGTTTGAGCTTCTTCCTAGGGAAGGTTGGTCTTCTGGTCCTTTGATAACACAAATACCTGGAAGCAGCAAAATACAGATGCTTAATGATAAAGGAAGAAGTGATGAGGACTACACACTAAATGGGTTTGTTTTGTTTTCCCTCTGTAGCTCCTGTCTTGTTTAACAGAAGCCTCAGTCGGTGCAGCAGTCCTTCAGCACGTCAGTTCCACAGTGCCTTATTACTTGTCCTTTCCAAAGCAGTGCCGTGCACTTCTCAAGGTGAGGTGACATGCTAGGTGTCATTTGGATCCGTGGTACTTCCTTTACCCCTTCAGATGAGCCTCTCCTGGTGTTTGGGCTGACTCCCGTGACAGTTCAGTCTCTTGTGCTCCTCTTCCCTGTTGTTTTTTTTGGTCCTGGAAGGGCCTCCTGTGTTTTTTACAGGCCTTCTGGGTGCTGTGAAGCACTCTCAGGTGAGTGGGTGTGTGGCTCTACTGCTAATCCCAGTGTGAAGTGACAGGGAGGTGTTCTGGGGAAGTGTCTGCTTCCCCATCACAGATGGAGTAATTGCTGCCTGTGTGCCGAGTCTGGGTATGTGGCTGTGATAGTATTTCACTCAAGAGCTGGGGGTGGAATATATTTGCAGGAACTTAGTCACAACTGCTGAGCATTTAAGAACAACAGAGGAGGCGTGGAAGGGCGGGAGAGGGCAACAGGGAGACACTTGAATGAAAAGCTGCAACGCAAGGTAAAAGTGAGGCTGGGAATCCCTTGATGATAAAGGTGACTGGTGTACAGTGATGGGAGGCTGATACACCTTGTATCTGTAGGTGTGACAGCCTGCTTGCTGCTGGAGTAGGGATTTTTGAGTAGATTTTTTTCAGCCTGGCAGCTGGAATCTGTCAGAGATAATAGTTTTGGACATTTTCCTAACCCTACCTTTTGTACAGTCTCCCAGCTAGAGTGTGAGGACAAAGTGCTGATGTGACTGACAGCACAGCCTGCCATCTTTGTGTCAGCTTCCTCCTCACTTGGTTTTTTGGTGTGAGGGAGAGAAGCTCAGGCCTGTCTGTAACAAAGAAGAGTCTCTTTGTCCCTCCACTTACCTGTACCTTTTTATTTTCTATTTCAGCAAACAATTAATTTGTGGAGCACGGGGGAGGAAACAGTGAGAGTCCTGGCCTTCCTTGTGCTGAACAAGATCTGCCGCTACAAGAAGGAGGTGTACCTGAGTCCCTTGCTCAAGGTAAGGCTGGTACTTGCTGTACTCTGCAGCTTTTCTTTCTCATGTTATATGTAAGGACCTCAGAGCATGAGCTGCAGCCTGTTAGGTGGGGCAGGTGCTGGAGATGATGCTGGTTACCTCCAGAAAATGAAACGGGGAAGAAACTGTGTGTTATGTCAGAGTGATGTCCTGCTTCTGAAGGCACACAGGGTCTTAGCAGGGAAGGCTTCTGGCACTCATCTGTCTACTCATCTTCCCAATTATTGAGGGCTTTCCTCAAGTGCTGCCACAGTACTCAGAGCTACTGAGCTGCTCTGATCTTTCGGCTAATAGCTGAGGTTCCCAAATGTGGTTTGCTAAGACAGCACGTTACAGCAAGAGAACTGTGACCAACCACAAACACACGTGGCTTAAAGCCATCCTTGTAGCTCTCTTCTTGCAGAGTAACAATGGTAGTGGCATCTCCAAGCTCTGAGCAGATTCATTCCCATCTGCCCTGAAGGAGGAGCAGGCTGGGTTATTATTTTTGCCTATTCCTTGAAGCGCCTTTTCTTATAAAAGGAACAACTTCACCCCTGGTTTCGGACGTGCTTGGGCGAGGCAAGTTAGTAAGAGAAGGTTTTTATTCTATGCGATTGTATCTTACCCTCTTTTCCTGCACAGCAAATGTACATTGCATTTGTGAAGAATTCCAGATTCACCTCTCCCAACGTCCTGCCCATGATCAACTTCATGCAGCGCACGCTGACGGAGATGTACAGCCTGGACACACACACCTCCTACCAGCATGCCTTCATCTACATCCGCCAGCTCGCCATTCACCTGCGCAGCGCCATGACGCTCAAGAAGAAGGTGGGGTACCCATCGGCCTGGAAGGAGCTGGACCTTCTGAGGGGAATGTGCTGGGGGGAAAATGACAGTAGGCGCTTCAGGCTTTTGGTAGGGACTCTAAAATGTCGGTGCTTGTGCCTGACCTGTTTGGTAATGTGCTGAGGAAATTTTTGCCAGGGGCTGGGAGCTCTCGAGGTCACCTGGTAGTTGCCTGTGTTAGTTTAGAATTTCAGCAAGGAAGGGAAGAAGAGACAGCTGCAGGATGGGAGTCACTTTTCTCTCCCCACCTTGCAAGAGTTTGTGATGTGCTCCCCACATTCTGCCTTGGGCCCCCTTTTTCCCCTCTGAAGCTGCTGTTTTGCAGCCTCTGTTGCGAAACCTCAACCTAAAGAAGATTAGGAACCACCCTGGTGTGTGCATCTTTCCAGAGAAGTCCATATGATTTAATTGAACAAAGCAGCTCAGACCTTTTGGGAGCTGCCCTGGTTTCAGCCACCTCCAGTCTGACCTCAGAAATCTGAGTCAGGTTGCTAATCCTGGCTTTATTGGTGTTTAGCAAAACAGACCCCTATAGATTAATGGTTCAGCTGCTCCCAAACATTGCAGGATTGGTGACCAGTTAAATCTCCTGGCTGTTCAGACATGGGGATAAATGAGTAGAGATAAATGAAGTCTGGGCTGCATATGCCCTAATTGGATTGCACTGGCTTCTTACACTCTCGGTCCTGGCCCAGACAAGAACTAAATCCACTGGATTTCACAGCTGGGAAGGGTGGTAGGAACAACAGCACAACCAACATGTACAAATCTGAGCAATAAGCCAATTAATTTAAATTGAGCAGTGGGTGGTTGTGGGAGGTGATTACGAGAGCAGATTGCTTATCTGCTCTGGGCAAGAGAAGCTTGAGAACAGAGCTTCTCTGCGACATCTCGGCGACCTGCTGAGAACTGGGAGAGCTCTGCCATTTCCAGCTGTGGCTTAAGGTCCCTAATGCAAGGTTTGGTCCACTGCTTCCAACTGAGGAGCCTTGTTTCAGGACTTAAAGCATCTTGCTTCATTGGTGGAAAAGAGGAGGTGATCTGGGCCTGGAAAGTCTGTCTGAAATGAACTTGAGTTGGAGCTGAGGCACCTTAAGTGCAGTCTTCTGAGTTCTTGGTGCAGTTCTGGGGAATGCATGGGCCTGCAGAACTCTTTGAAAGAGGTGTCCCTAAGGGACTCCTGCACTCTTCTGGGCTTTTAGTTAATCTGGCACATGACAGGGAGAGTTGGGGCTTGCCCAAACATTCTTGAACTCATTGTCTCTTGGGTTGGTGCAAGACTTGACCCGTGCCCACCCAAGCTACTGAGCTAGCCCCGGATGCTAACTGAACGTGTCACTGGGTGTTGGGTGTGCTGCTGGCCTGCTGCATTGCTTTGGCTAGTGACCATGAAGGCTGTCTGAGAAACAGCTGGAAGCTTGTTCTCAGCTCTGCTGCCTGTCGTTTCTACTCTATAACTGAAAAAGATGAGGTGTAGTGTCTTTTCCAAAATCAGGGAGGAGTGCTGGGTTGATCAGTTGGTCCTTGAACATTTGTAGGAAGATCTTTAAAATGAGCACTGGTGCTGCCAGAGTTAATGGGGTGGTGGTCAGTGGGTTCTGAGTAATACAGCTGAGGGAAGGGAAGCCTCAAGTGGGAAGGATGAGGTGCTACATGATCAAAGGAGCTGGAGAGCAGAAAGGGGAAATCCAGATGAATTCAGATTAATTTCTTGATAGCTTGAATCTGTAGTGTAGCTTTACACACCCTTTTTTTTTTTTCTGGCAAAAGCCAGAAGGTAATTTACAGAGGTGTCAGAGACAGGTACTACTTTGCAGCCTTCCTGCTTGGGGGAGATGAGGGACTGTCCCAGGGTCTGTGGGTAAATGGAACAGTTAAAGGTTTCCTAACGCTTGGCCACATCCCACCATCTGCTGTGAGCTGGGTCATTAAATCATTCCTCTCAAATGAGCCATACTTGTGAAGAAAAGCAGTCTGTGAGCTGCTCATTGTTTCCTTCGGGGCACTAACTAGCACCAAATCACAGCATCACCAGTTCAGCAGCTGAACTTGCTGGGTGGTGGGTTGGCCACTAGCAGCAAAGCGACGGCTCGGTTGATAGTTATTCCTCCCCAGAGTACACAGTGTCCTCTTGGAGAGTGCTGGACACAGGGAGTCCTGTAGAGGAGCCAGAGTGAGCTCCTCATGTGCCACATTTTCAGGTTTATGCCTGTGTTTTTCCTTTTTCTGCAGGAGAACTTCCAGTCTGTTTATAACTGGCAGTATATCCACTGCCTGTACTTCTGGTGTCGGGTTCTCAGCACCATCTATCCCAGTGAGGTCATGGAGCCCTTGATCTATCCTTTGACACAGGTCATCATTGGCTGTATAAAGTAAGTAGGATTATTTTTCCTCTCTTTTAGCTGTACTTCTTTCTCTTGTTCAGTGTGGCAGAGCAGTTAGGGCTGTTGCTGTTACGTGCTGTGGATTTCACCTTGTGTTGTAAGGAATTGTCTGAGAGCTGCTTTTGGTTGAAGGATTCCATCCAAAGATGTGTTGTGAGCACCTATATGTTTACGTGGTGAGAAAGCTGTGGTGTAGGTTATTCTTTCCTAGGCTGAATTCTCTCTGTATGAAGTTGCAATTTGAGTAGCACGGACAGATTATTCTCCCTGTTGTCTGAGGTAGCGAGGAAGAAAAGTCCCAAGGTGAGCCAGTACAAACAGTGCCCGAGTACAGAATCAAGTCTTCATTTCTAGCTCTGTAAATATTGTTAAAAGATGCACTTTTTTTGTGCATATTTGTTAGAACTGGAAGAACTAGGACAGGTTTTCAGTACGTCTCTGCTGACAAGCTCAGTCTCTCTTCCCATCAGTTTATATACCAGGTTTTTTTTTTGCTTTGCAGTGGCTGTTAATGAGCATTGAGGGAATTTCTGAATCTCTGGTGATCTCTGTAATCCTGTTAGCTCTGCTAACCAGATTCTCAGCTTTAAAACACCACCCGCCTGGTCTTGGAAAAACTCCCAAGTGGTGATGAAGATAAGCAGATTTAAACGATCGTTAGTGTGCATCCATCCCTCTCCCCATCCCCCGTGTGCACTTGCTGCTTCCCACTGCTGCTGTAGAGCTTCAGGGGTCCCTGCGACTAATCCAGGCAGTTTTCTACCTGTCCAGGCAGATAAATTGGCTCCCAGGGGCCGAGGAAAGGTGAGTCTCAGTGAGCAGCAAATAGAATTTGTTGATATCTGTGATGGACAGGGCAGCTTGGTGTGAAGTACAGTTACTGTCTGACAAGGCTTTAAAGATTTGGGAACCCGACAGATGGGGTCTAGGGAGGGGAAATAGAAACAGATCCCCCACTTGGCTTCCTTCCTGAGTGTCCAGGATGTAAAAAGGGGGTAGGTGGGTTAGCAGATGTGGGAATGATGAGGCTCCACAGACTTCAGTCTGTACCCAGATCCCTGGTAGCCCCTTCCTGGGTGTAGGCAGCCCCTTCACTCGGTGTTGGTCACTGGGTCCAAACTGGGCTGAGCGAGAGTCATCTCTGTGCCACCTCCTCTGGTGTGGATACATCCATAGCAACTGAGTGTTGGGGAAGAACTTGAATTGTTCCTATTTGAGGTGAGAGGATAAAGTAATCTGGCGTGCGGGTCAAGGGCTTTTTTTTTTTTTTTTGCTTCATGGGCCATTTTATGCATTCCTGGAAGGCCCATTTTGGGGTCTGAATCTGCTGCCAGCAGACTGTTGTGGAGATGACATGGATGAGCTGGCCCCTTCCCCCCACTGGTTTCTCTGGGCTGCTGAGCTCTGAGAGGTGTGCTCAGGTACTGGGGCAGGATGCTGGGTAACATCTGGAATGCCTTCTGCTCCTGATGTGGTGATGTGCTCTGGGGCACAGCTGGAGGGTGGTGGTGCTGGGAGGAGACACCCCCCACCCCCCCAACTTCCCCAATTCCTTCAGTACCGGGAGGTGGCGCTGGGCTCCAGCACAAGGGCACGGAGCTGTCTGTCTGTCTGTCCATCTGTGGGACACTGTCAGCTCCTCCTGCCACCACTGTTTGGGTGAGAGGAGTGAGGGAAACACCATCCATCTCAGGGTTCTTGCTCTAGGGACAGACCAGGACAGAAGTTGAGAAGTGATTAAACAAAGTAAAGAGTAGAAGGGAGTCACCTGCTAAAATCAAAATGAGCTCCCTCGTTTTCTTGCTCCCTCTCCTTCTTGCCAGCATATAAAAATGCATTGAAGGTATTTTTAATAATACATATTTCAGAAATGGATCGTGTGTGTGCCTGCAAGTTACCTGTGCTCAGGACATGGTCTGGGGAAACTGGATTGCTGAATGGAGAAGCACTGGAATTGATGGTTTCTGACTTCTGTGATGCCGGGAAGAGCCTGTTAAGTTTTGCTTTCTGGCATTTCAGCAAATACAGGGGAGAAAGCAGGTACAGCCTCCTCCAGGGAGAAGCAATCACAGCCTTGGTGTTCCTGAGCAACTTCCCTTGGTGACCTGCCCTGGTGGGGTGGAGGCTGATGTCAAAAGAAGGTTTCTCTGTCCTCTAGCCAGAGAGTGAGTGTGGTCACCCAGGAGCATAGCAGAAGAAGCTGCTGTAGCAAGTAAAAATAAGCCATGAGAAGCCTTTAGGCTGTTCCCATGCCCTGTCTGCATGGGAGTAGTACAGCAGGCATTCCAAGAGGTAGGGGTGGTAGGTGAGGCAGTTTGAAGGCCCTGGCTGTGCCTTGCAGGGGCTGTGGGCACTGGGAGCATCCTCAGTGGATCTGGGACCCAGCTGTGTTTTGCATTCCCTCTGCATCCAGCCATCGGGGCGTCGAGTGGATTGTTGCATCGCCACGCGCTCTAAAATTAATGATCTTGGTTTACAGTAAATCTATACACTTAACAGGTTTATTCCTTGATCAATTAATTCCTGAGAATGGCTTTCGTCATCTCCAGTGGTGCCAGATCAGGGGTGCAAAGTAGATTTATTTCTATAATGGATCCAATGATAATTATTACACTGTTTGGAGGGGGGGATGCAGGTGATTTATGGTCCCTGGTCAGGCATATTTTTTTTTTTTTGCTCTCCTGGATTGCTCAGCAAGCTCTTTGGGGAGGGGAGGGGTTCATTTATCAGACTTGAGCCTGTTGTCAGTGAATTGCATGATAAAAAAAAAAAAGAATAAAAATCCTTGTTAATGCTGGAGGCATCAATGTCTTCAGCATGAGTGGTTTCTAGAGTGGTACAGTAATGAGGTCTGGTGTTTTTGAGGGCTAGCTCTGCATTCTCCCCTCTGCTGCTGCCTTACACAGTGCTGGGGGAGCTGACCTTGCACAGTCCCAACCTGACAGAGGGGTTTGTCTCTGGTTTTCCTTATACCTGAGTGTGTGATGGATTGAAGTGCAGGGCAAAGTCTGGCCTCTTTCCCTCCATGCTGATCACTGGCTGTTCAAATGTACGTGTTGCCTCTGAAGGAGATGGGAATAGCTCAGATGCTGCTGTTCCCCCTTTGTCATGGGCTGGTTGTTGCTAGTCCAGCTCCTGCCTCAGTGACATTCCACACTAACAGGTCACTGTTCAGGTGACAGTGTGAACTTCGTGGCTCACGTTGGGAGCACAAGAGACAAAAGTATTGAATGTGACTAAACAGCATCAGTGATAAACATCATCTGCAAAGCTTTTATCTTGTAGTACTTTCTCCCAGCAAAAACTGGGGACTCAGAGCTCTGCTGGCAGGAATTTGTGTGTTATTAGTGTTACAGCTTTAAGGTGGCAGGAATTGTGAGTTTTACTAGTGTTATAGCTTTAACATGTGTGAATTCTATTTCCAGCTGTGGAGTAGCTTCAGTTTGCTCTGCACTACCAAAGCTGTCTGTCTTTTGCAGTGTAGGAAGGACTCTCAAGTGTCACTGAAGGCTGCAGCTACAGTTCCTGGATAAACTTGACCTAATACTCTTATTTTTTTCCCTCTCCAGGCTGGTACCAACGTCTCGTTTCTACCCTCTGCGCATGCACTGCATCCGTGCGCTTACGCTGTTGTCTGAGAACACCAGGACCTTCATCCCAGTGTTGCCATTTATCCTGGAGGTTAGTTGGTTCCTGCTGCCTACTCCCAAATAAACACACTCACTAAACCCACCAACAGCTCCCAAGGTTGCCCGATTTGCTCTCTCCCTAAAATCCCTGCCAAACAGCATCAAACAAAGTATTGCTTGCTTAGCAAATAGGATTAAACTTTTGTTGGCCTGTGAGCAGAGAGTATCTGCGATCAGCTGGGTGCAGAAGTGCATTCCGAGGTGGTTTAATGCAGCTGGAGTAGGCAAAGAGTTTGCCAAACAAGAGATTCAGTGGCTCAGCCAGTTGCAGTAACTCCCCAAGCTGCTGTTACTTGATTCCACTGGTGTGGGCACATCTTTATAAAAAATTGTTTCTCAGAACTGCCAACAGAGGGAAATGGAAGGAAAAAGCCATTCAAGAATTTCTTTAGGAAAAAAAATCTCTATGCACACAGTGTGGCAAAGTACAGTATGTTTGGACTACTGGTGCTGAGAGGCTGTCCAGCTTGCCCATGTGTTGGGTGCCTGACCTCTCCCCACGCAGGTCCTTCGATCAGGCAGCAGCAGGGCAGCCAGGCTGTGCTGCAGGAGGCTGGGGAAGGCAGGAGCCCCAGTGGGTCAGCATCGGGCTGGGTGCTGAAGGAGGGAGGGAAACCTCTATAATAAATGACCTGAGTCAGCCGGGCTCGTTCCTAATCGAGTTCTGTTGAAGCAAAGGCTGTTGTGGTTTGGTGTTGTTATAAACGTCCTTTGCAAACCACATCCTCTGAGCCCGTGGAAGGCAGCGGGGTTTATAAATCTCCTCCTGCTCTCCCACTGCCTCCGCTGCTCCCTGGCCCTGGCCTGTGTGGTTTTGCCATTCTTCTGCTTCCTTCCTCTTGTTCATGCATATTTGACAGCGTGCCAACCAGATCGAGCGATCGAAGCATCTCCGCTCCGGGCTGGTGGAGCGTGGGGTGAGGATGGTTTCTCTGCTTTTTTTCTTCAGCACTCAGAGAGAGAAAGTCTCTTTCCCATCGGGGCCTTCCTCCCCACACCCCCTTTGCATTCTGGCCCCAACACCTCGTCTCTAATCTGTGTGTCGGGCCCCAGCCAGATGTTACCACACGGCACGTTGAGCTTCCTCCCAGCTTCCGCGAGCCCCCGACCGCATCCGATCCTGCTCTGTGTGTTTGTGAGGCACTGCTTGGCTTAGCTTGTCCAGGTGTTGGTGACAAGGGAGAGATGGGGGCAGGGTCAATGTCTGCATGTCCATTCCTTACATACTCTTTCACATTAACAATTATTTTGTGATGTTAAACTCCAAACCTCCCTGCAGCTGTCAGCCTTGCCCTTCTTCCTGCCTGCCTGCCTCCTGCAAAGCGTCTCTCAAATACTCTGTGGAGTTCCCAAGAGCATTCAGGGCTTTTCCCTTTGCACCTCCATCTCTTCCCAGTTCCCTCCTCCTCTCTGTTACAGGGGTATCTGAACGTTTTTACAACCCTTAGTGTATCTCCACAAGCTCTCTTCATGCAGGAGCAGTATTCCAGCTGTGCAGGCAGGATGGTAGGAAGGCTTACCACTGAGAGGGAAAGTGAGCTGCCCAAAGTCCCAAGGTGGCTGTGGTGATGCTGGGAGCAGACTCTGCGTTCAGATGCCCAGCCATCCCTCTGCCAGCTCACAAATTCAACAGTGACTTAGTTGGTAGACATTAGTCCCATGCCATGAAACAAAATCCATTTTAAACCCATAATCCAAACCATCATGAGATAGAGGGATCTGATCAATGTGTTGGTACTAAGCAGGAGCAGACATGAGGAGAGGTGTAACTGTGTCTTTCCCTTCCTCCTCTCCATCAAGGAAACCCAACCCTTGCTACCTCTTGTCTGAAGCCCAGTTGCTGCTGTGCTTTTGAGACCCAGCAGACTGAAGGTGCAATTCCCACAGCTACAGGAATTCCCCAAGCCCCTGCCAAGAGAAACAAGAGCTGTCTGCTTGATGCAGCTTGACAAGGCCTGATGCTCCCTGGCATGGGCATCCAGTGCTGTCTCTTCTCTGACTTTGCTTTCCAGGCTGGACCAAAAGCAGCAGCTTGCTAAAATTACATTTTAGGTAGGAGGAGGTGGCTTGGGAGAGAGTGTAAAGCAGAAAGGCTTTTATTTTTGTATTGTTACTCCCCTTGAAGGGCCTGCAAGATCCCAGGCTTCTTTTTTTTGTTTGCTTCTTTTAGCACTTCAATTATTGTGTGGCAGGCACTGGTTTCTCCAGCAGGAAAATCGGTGGCTCATCTGCTGGAAGGCAATTGTGGATAAACAAGGTGGAAATCTCCCCGGGCAGACTTTGCATGCCAATTTAAAACTGGGCTTCCCCTGAGGAGGGATGGGAGAGGAGGTTAACCCTGACATGCTTAGGAAGGCACGAGTTTTTTCACTTTGACACTTAAATGGCCTGAGTTTTGTTTTGGATGTTCAGCTTGCTTCAGAGAGAGTCCCCAGGGACCTGGAGTGCAACATAGATGGGAGTGGGCAGCAGATTGTGTCAGAGGAAACGAGCTGCTGCAAAGACTGTAATGGGAGAATTGATAATGCTGGACACTGTCCTGCATTAAGCATAGGTCTGAAGTTAGTTTTCTATAAGACAAGCTCTTTTTCCTCTCTGCGTAAAGGAGGTAAAATGGAACTTTAAGCAGACAAAGCTGAACCACTGCACCAACCGAAGACGAGTCTTTCCTTTTCCTCATTCTCCGCCCTCCATCACTATATTGCAGCTCTGAAATTCTGGATCACAGCCCTGCAGGTACCAGGGTTTGCCTGACCAGCCTCCTAGACTGCTCCCATGAGATGATTGGCTCAGTGAATGACAGGAGGGCATTGGATATTGTTTATCTTCTTCTTGGATACCATCTCCTGACTGAAATGCGGACTAGATAAACAGACTGAGGTCTGTTGAGATCTGGCTGAGAGTCACTGAGCTCTGGCACAGGTTGCCCAGGAAGGTTGTGGAGTCTCCATCCTTGGAGGTACTCTGGAGCAATCTGGACATTGTCCTGGGCAGTGGGCTCTAAGTGCCCCTGCTTTAGCAGGGCAGGTTGGACAAGGTGACCTCTACACTTCTCTTTCTACCTCAACCATTCTGTGAATAAAGTTTTTTTTCTCAATGACACTTAATAACAAGACAAGAACTAATATGCAGAATATGCAATGCAGGAGATCCCCCTTAAGCATTTAAAAACCAACCCCAAAATTCTGTATGGTGTGTCTAGATACAATGTCTGTCCTTGGAGGGACTCAAAATCTGACTGGAGGTGGCCCTGAGCAGTCAGTTCTAGCTGACCCTGCTTCGGTGGCTTCCCCAAGTCCCCGTTTTGCCTGTGCTTCAAGCCAGCCTCTGCAGAAAGTTGGGCAGCTTGTCTGAACTTAATCAGACTCTTGCCTGAGCTGCTTAAGTGGGTTCCCAGCCCTTCCCTGGGTGCAGGGGGAGGGTGACTGACAGCCCTGGGGGAAGGCTGCAGGCAGGCTCAGCAAAGTGCTGTGTCCCTGCTGTGAGCTGGCCTGGGGCCGCCAGCTTTGGGCTGATCAAAGCAGATGCCGGGAGGCTTTTGCTAGAGCCTGAGAGAAAGAAGTCTGGGAGGGGTGGATGGGATGAGAGAGTGGGCGTGCTGTGGGTGCAGAGTTGGTTCTCTGGTTTGCACTCTGGCAGCGTAAGCTGTCTATCTGAGTCCCCTTCCCACCAGCTGCGTGGAAATTGTCTGTGAGCCTGAGCTTGCCAAAATCCTTCTCCTTCCTGCCTGTGTTGCCCTCTCCTTTCCTCTGTCTGCTAGTGGTTATTGCTTAAGCCAATTCGTTGTGTTTTGACGTTTTCTGGCCTTCTAGTCCCTCATTCTCACCTTTCTACCCTGCCGCAGGATTCCTAGACATCAGTCATCCTCTCCTTCAGCCTGGCTGTTAGCTGGGCGTTCTGCACAGCCTGGAGGTGGGAACCATGCTTTACCCCCTTCCCACATGGCCTCACCAGCTCCCAAACGTTGCCTGGGAGAGTTTCCAAAGCTCTGGTTGCCTTCCCCTCCTTGCCTCGTGGCACGTTAGGATCCCACCGAGCCTGGCGCCTTTCGCTTTAGTGTGTCTGACCTCAGGGATCAATACTGCTCTTTTGGCCAAAGAAATAACCGTGCATAACGAGGTTTATAGCATTGATTCCCTAGACTAGGGCTCTTTGTTTTCACAAGCCACCAAGCTTGTCCCTCCCTTCCAAATAACCTGGATTGACAAATAAAACGTAAAAAAAAAAATAAAAATCAATAGTCGTCTCCATGCTTTTCTGGCCTGGGGGCATCTGTGTGACCTGAACACCCTCCCTTCCCTCCTCACCTCAGCCTCTAGCAATCAGTGTGTGCTGCATCCCCATCTTGCTGGGCTGGCTGGGGCCTGATGATGAATGTGTGGCTGCTGCAGAGAGGGAATAGAAATTATTTCCTGCTCAGGAGTGTGATTTAAAAGGCTTAGGGATGGGGAGAGGAGCTGTAAGTTGCTTTTGAGGTGCTCAAAAAGTATGTATGGGCACAATGTGCTCCTCATCAGCCCCCTCAATGGCTGTCATCAGATATGCAGATTAGTTTTAATTTATTTATTTTTTAAAATGAGATCCTGTTGCTAGTGAACACCTCCTTTGATTGCCAATTGTTATGCCCTGATGGAAGCCTCTGGGAATCTGCTCTGGATCAAGTGGTTTTTGCAGTTCTTACCATCTTTCCCCCACGGTCTGCACCTGCCAGGCTGGGAAAAGGCACATTTCTATTGCTGCTCATTTTAGAAACCTTTTACTCCTCCCTGTATCTCCCCTTCAGAGGAAGAGCAGCACGGCACACAGGCTTGTGGGGATAAGTAGGGACCATTATCATTAAACTAGCCTTGAAAAAACACAAAAGCAAAGGTGCAGGTCTGCCTTTAGATGTTACATAGCAGTCTGCTGAGCATCCAGCTGCACCCTACAGCTTGTGCCTGCTCATCTTTCTGGTGAGCAAGGTGCGTGGGCTCTCAGACTCTGGGAAAGGGCCAGTCTTTCTCCCATGTCCCTTGCTATAAAATGAAACGTGTCCACAGAGAACAAGACATGCTTGTTCAAAGGCTGTTCAGTTGCAATCGGTACCAGGGACACCAGTGGGGAGTGTGTTGGAATAGAAGCCTTGCCTGGTGAGGGATGTTTGTGAGAAGGACTTAGTGGTGTCTCTCCTTCCTGGGACAATTATTTCAGTGACAATAAAATGGATTTGGTGTTTAATCTTGCTGTTGTGAATCTTCTCACCTTAAGGGACAGCTCCAAATGCACTCAAGATTTGTAGTAGGTTCTTCCTGGCTATTAGAAGCACAAATCTGGGGAACAAACCTCTAGTTTCTTTTGCTGTTGTTTGTGCTGGTTTCCTTTCACCTCACACTTCTGTGGCATCGTTCACACTCAGGTCTAAAGCTTCACATATAGTTGGTGCTTGCTTCCTAACTGTTCTTTGCTAGGGTATTTAAGAAAGCTGTGGGACAATGATCAGAACAAGCAAGCAGGAATTGGGATTCCTGGATTGTCTTCTCAGCTCTGCCACCAACTGCACGACCTCAGTTGAGTCATTTGGTGTCTGTTGCCTTTTGTGATGTGACAATTCTTTACCTTCATTTTTTTTTTTCCCTTGTAGATTTTCCAACAAGTGGATTTCAACAAGAGGCCAGGACGTATAAGTGCTAAGCCTATAAACTTTGCAGTGATCTTGAAGCTCTCCAATGCCAACCTGCAGGAGAAGGCCTTCCGAGTAAGTGGAACCCCAGCAGCAAATAGTGCACAGCTTCTCTGTGAGCAAGGGAGCTGCCTGAGCCACGTGCTTTGTGTTCCTGTCCCGTAAGGTTGGAGATTCATTTCCTGACCTGGGCACTGTAGGGTTTAGTTCTTATCTGATATCTCTGTTTCTGCTTCTCCTGCCCAGGATGGACTCATTGAACAGCTCTATGACCTGATGCTTGAGTATGTCCATTGCCAAGCCTGTAGCATTGGATTCCCAGAGCTGGTTCTCCCCACTGTCATTCAGGTGAGGTGTAAGATGCTTCTTGGTCATGCCATGAATGTGCACAGAGCAGGATAAAGTCGTTTAAGCTAACAGTGAGCTCAGGCTGGTCCTCACAATGTGAGGGGAGAGCAGTTTACCTTTTCTTAATTACAGGTTTTTTCTGAGTTTTGGGGAATTCTTGGGGAAGAACAGATTAGGAGGCTAAAGAGGTGAAGGTAGCTGTGGAGCTAGCTACTCTTTGGGGAGACAGAGTGGAACAGAGGGCTGATACCTGCTGCAGCAATGTGCTTGTGACCAGTGAACACAGATGAGTTAGTTCTTGGTCATTTGGAGTTGTCCAGATTGCCACATCGTCTCGGAGCAGCACCCATGCTCTGTGAGCCCACACTTTTCCTTGCCTCGCGGCCTCCCTCGAGTGCTCTCCACAAGATGGCAATCTTCCCTCCTCTCACAGTGTCTCCATCAACTGGGGCACTTTCTCCCCAGGTCCCTCTGTACAAAACAGTCCAGTTCTTTTCTCCGTCCCTCCTCCTTGCTGCATCTTACAGCAGTGCTGCCAGGCAGTCTCCATTACCTCTCCCCTGGCCTTCCATGGTGCAGGGTGTTCTTCCCAGCCAGTCCATCTTTATGTGTTCCATTGTCTGCAGTACCACTGCCTAGCAGTGCTGTGCAGCTGGGTGTATGGTGCGTGGTCACAGGAACCTTTTGATTGGAAGAGACCTTTCATCAAGTCCAACTGTTAACCCAGCACTTCCAGGGCACCGCTGACCCCTGTCCCTCAGCGCCACAGCTCCACGGATTTGAAACCCCTCCAGGGATCACGGGGACACCACCACTGCCCTGGGCAGCCTGGGCCAGCCCTGGACAACCCTTAAAGTGAAGAAACTGTTCCTTATGTCCAACCTAAACCTCCCCTGGTGCTACTTGAGGCTATTTCTTCTTGTCCTGTTGCTTCTTCCTTGGGAGAAGAGACCAACCCCACCTGGCTCCAACCTCCTGTCTCAGGGAGTTGTCGAGAGCCAGAAGGTCTCCCCTGAGCTTCTGTTTTTTCTCTAGGCTGACCAAGCCCAGGTGCCTCATCTGCTCCTCACCAGGCTTGTGCTCCAGACCCTTCCCCAGCTCCACTGCCATTCTCTGGCCACTCTCCAGCCCTTCAGTGTCCTTCTGGGAGTGAGGGGCCCAAAACTGAACCTAGTATTGGAGAATCCTTCCCTAATACTGTGCTAGCTGGGTGCCTTGAGCTTTGAATGAGCAGTGACCTCTCTGCTTTGAACAGGAAGATTTCTCAGGGCAAAGTTGTTGGAATTTGTTCCCTCCCTTCCTCCCAGTCCTCTCTGTTTTTTACCTCCCGAGTGGCAAGTGTCAGCCACGTTTGGCAGAGGGCTGGCTCTCTCCTCCTATGTGGGGACCCTAACCTCTGCTTTGTTTTGGTGTCTGTTTGGGTGTCTTCCCCGAGCCCCGATGTCTGCACACCTTGTTGCTACGATGCCTCCGGCTGACGCGGGAGCGGCGTCTCGGTCGGGAGGCAAATCTCCTTGTTTCTGCCGCGGGCAGCGGGCTGGCATCTGCCGGGCGCATGGCTCTCGGCTGGCTCCCCGCCGCCTGGCACGGGCCGTCGCCGAGCTGGCAGCGGCTGCTTTGGCTAATGTGAGCTGACAGGCTCGCTCTCTCTCTCTCTCTGTGCGAGGAGAGCAGCTCCTGCGCTCGCTCTCGCTTTGCCCGCTTCTCGCTTACCGGCAGCAAACAAAGCCCTCTCCTCCCAGCCAGCAGCTGTTGAGAGCGTCGAAGCTGTCAGAGCCGATGTTCTAGCTGGAATGAAAACCGGCTGCCGGCCCTCTGGCACCGAGAGCCCCGTGGCTTCCAAACACACCCTGGGACCAGCCTGTGTTTCTGCAGAGAGTGAGCGCGATCGGATTCCTGCTTTGCTGCCACTAACCGCAGCCTCGTGGCGTCTCCTGGGCTGGGGTGCTGCTGAGGTTTAGCTTCCCAAAATCTCAGAGTCTTCAGGAAGGCGGCGGGGGGGGGGGGGGGGTGGGGGGGGGGGGGTTTCTCCTGCACAAGGTTCCGGTGAATTTGAAAATACCATCGGGTCGCGTGTTTCC